>ML790649.1:137441-187817 GCA_009831015.1 Picea engelmannii | reverse complement strand
TTATTTTTTCTTTGGGCTGATAGCACTAGTCCACACTTGTCATCTACTTTCTTCTTCCAAACTTTGACATTTTCAGTAGTGGGGATCAAATCTGACTTGTAATTCTTTAAGTGACAGTCTGCAACTTTATGTCCATAATTATGACAGTTGTAACATTCTGGTTCACTGAATAATAGATCATAACGATTGTTATACTTATAATTGTTGTTGCGTTTCACCTATGTCCTTCTCCCAGTCATCACATGATTTATAGTCTGTGATTGTTTGTTGCTTGGCTGTCTCAATCTTTGTTGTGGAAGATAGTTATTCATTGAATATCTTGATTGTTCATATCTAAATCTTAAAGAGCAGTTTATAGCTTTGTGACCAAAATTAGAGCAGGAAAAACAATAACCATAGAAAAAATCTTTGTACCTTGAAAAAATCTATCTTCTTTGAGGACGTCGATTTCTTTCATGCTGATAATCTTTCTGATCTACAAATTCAGTTTTGGTGCTTTTTCTTTCATTCCTTCTTGGTGGCTGATTTTGCTTCTTTGTTTCTGCAGAGTGACTGTTGTCAATGTTTGAGGATTTGACAAACTTGATAGATTCTGTATTACTTGGATGATCACTACTTGATCCTTGTTCATATCCCAATCCAACTTTCAATTTTGAATTTCTTTGCTGATTTAGAATGGAGGTTAATCCTTCTGAGGTTTTAATACTTGCCAGATTTTGATGATACAATCGCTTAAACTTCTCCATTTCGTTTCTTGTTTTTACTATCTCTTCTTCCAAGGCTTCACAACTGGCTTTATTCTTTGACAACTGTTGTTTTAGTATGTCTTCTATTTTCTTTGCCTCTTCTAATTTCACTTTTAGCAGGGCAATGTATTCATCAGGCTGTTTACTGTCTTTCTCGAATTGTATCAGCAATTGTTTTTGCTTTCTGTTCTTAATTCTGAGTCTGTCAATTTCTTCCAGTGCATTGATCAGTTCTCCTTCCATATCAACCACAACTTCTTCATCATTATCATCACTGCCTATGTTTTTATTATCATAATCGTCTTTGGCCATAAGCATGAAGTCATTTTCCTTATCTTGACAGGAAGAGTCACTATCGGTGTCTTCTGAGGAATTGTCATTATTTGCAACCAAAATTTTCTTCTTATTATATTTATTGTATTTGTATTTCTTTTCATCATCAGATTTCTGGTCCTTTTTCTGATGGGGACACTTAGATGCAAAATGACCTATCTTACCACAGTTAAAGCATTTGAAGGGAAACTTCCCTTGATATTTTCCTGATCCTTTCTTTAACTTTCTCACAAATTTTGCTTCAATATCATCTAATTCTGAATCAGTATTCTTGTCTGCTTTAAAAGATGCTTCTCTAGTATTGGATTTATTTTTGTTAATTCTCATTTGATATGCAGTTAGAGTTCCTAGTAGTTGATCAATGGATAGAGTTTTAAGATCACTTAGTTCTTCTATTGCAGAGACTTTTGAATTAAATTTATCAGCAGAGATCTTAAAATCTTCTGAACTAAAAATGGTTCTTCAATCTTCTCACGAAGACCCTTCATGGCATTTACAAGTTCTTCAACTCTTAAAAAATACTTGCTAATTGTTTCATCTTCATTCATCTTTAGTTGTTCAAATTTCAAACTGTATGTTTGAAGTTTGGCATCTTTTACTTTCTCATTTCCTTCATAACTGCTAATAAGTTTATCTCACATTGCTTTGGCAGTTTCAAGATGCATCACCTTTACAAACTCAGCTTCATCAAGTCCATTCAAGATAGCATTCATTCCCTTAGCATTAATACTAAACTCTAACTTATCGTCCTTGGAGGCTAGCACAACAGACTTTGTATATCGAGTCTCTATTACATCCCAAACATCAACACCCAAGGCCATTAAGTATGTTCTTATTCTAATCTTCCAGAAGGCAAAATTTGTTCCATCAAATAGAGGAGGCTTAGAGGCTGAAGTCCCTTCATGACTTGTCATGTTTAAGCTTACAGATCTACCTTTGAATAAAAGGAACCCGCTCTTATATCAATTGTTGAAATTAATAAGACAAATGAGAGGGGGGGGGTGAATAAGTTGTTATTGTGCTTAAACAATTTTAAGTCTATTAATACATTCTTAATCTTTTTTCAAGTGATCATTAACATTATACAACATATGAACAATAAAAGTAATGAGCATCAATCACACATAAACAGAGACATATTTTCACGAGGAAACCCATAAACGGAGAAAACCTCTTCTTCTTCGAAATGATAGGCAGTCTTTTAAGTTCTGTACATCATCTATAATTGAGCACCAACTCAATGTGAAGTTACTACCTCTGTTTTACAAGCTCCAACTTGTTTGAGACCACCAACTCTCTGGTTTCTCTAGCACCCACTAGAAGGAAGCACCAACTCCCTTAATGTTCCAGCACCAACTGGATGGAAGCACCAACTTCCAATTACACAGGCTCCAACCTGTATGACAGAGAACACTTGTTCTCCCTTGCACCACCCTGCCACCCTGGTTTCTCTGGCTGCAACCAGATGGAAGCTACAACTCCCTGTGTTCAAGCTCCCACTTGAACCTCTGAGGACAACAATCCTCCCTAGAACCTCCCAACCACCCTAGAATATTAAATGAATAATTAAACAACCAATTACACAGATAAATCGATTCTTACCACTTCTTCTCTGTTCTGTAAATCTGGTCTTCTTCTAACTGTTCTGCAATTCTTCTCTTCCTTTTTCTATTCTACAATTATGCTCTGATTCAACTTGTTCTGTCATTCTACTTCAAGTCTATTCCTTATCTGTTACTCTTCTTTGAGTTTTATCTCACACTGCGCACATTTTCAGTCTCACACTGCGCATCTTGTGATTTTCCCTTTCTTACAGTTTAATTCATTTTTCGTCGGGAACAACCAACCACGCACAGTCTGTATCTTTTTCTTTTATGCACCAGCCCACAACAGTTACACTTCACATCTTCTTAGGCAAAAGAAAACCGTCTAAGCAACTAAAACGCCAACCGATCAATAATCATGACTCAGTGTAGTTAACAGATTTGTAACTGATCAATTAACTATGAGATGGAACAATAGCCCTCCGATCATATTCAAACTCACTTGAACCGTTGGATTAATAATAAAGAATCTTGTGCCTTTTTTGCCATTTCATAATTCGACATTTCAGGATCCCTTTGGTGAAGCTTAGCACCTTTAACTTCTTCCTCCATCTTCCATTGATGTACCCAATGGCTGTGACCATGCGCTTATGCATAAAGCGCTTTCACATTTTCGTGAATCTCGAGATGAGGCATCTTGATTCTCCAAGTCGCGATCCCCGAAACCCCGAAATGGAGCTTATCTGAACTGACTCCTTCTCTTCTCGTGATCACTGACGGTGACCATAGGCTATGCCAAAAAGGCGCTTCATATTTCATGAGTTTCCACACCATGCTCCGTTGACTCCAAGTCAGCGAAATGCCAATCGATTGCCACTTGTCCTATGATTCGACGATTCAGATCTGATCTTGATTCAACAACTCAGATCATATCGCGATTTCGACGTTCTTGTGGTTATGTTTCTTGCCACTTCAAGTCGCGATTCGTGAAACTCCGAAATGGAGTCGGATCAACGGTCTAGATCACACCTTGATCTGACGGTTGCGATTATATCGCGATTTCGGTGGTTATGTTTCTTGCCTCTCCAAGTTGCGATAGGCGAAGCTCCGAGATGGAGCTCAGATCAACGATCCACGTTCTTGGTGATCCAACCGTCCTGATCTTTTCACGATCTCGCATCTCACTGTTTTTTAGATGGAGGTTCTCGTCACTCCAAGTCGCGATAGGCGAGACTCTGAGATGGAGCTGGATCAACGGTCCAGAACAAACCTCGATCTGACGGCTAAGATAGTTTCACAATTTCGCATATCACGAATTCGAGAGGTTAGGGAACCCCGTTCCTTTGACTTTCTAGTCACCAACATGATGATATTTTTCCACGTGTCCTGCCTGAAGATGGACGTTCCTCCTTTCGATATTTTGTGAGCCCGCTTCTCCTTGCACTTTAATGAACGTACAGGTTCTCCCCGATCCAACGATGGTCATAACTTATGCTCAGATCTGACACCTGAGATCTGTCCTCCTCTTCTACATGTTCTTCTTGTCTACAATCAGATCTGACGATCCTCCTTCTTTCAGGAATTAAAATGGGATCCAACGATCATAAATGCTGCTTCTCCTCTCGAGCTTACTTTGTTCCGCTTACTTTGATTTTGCCATCGATGATCTGCCAACAATCCTCTGCACTATCTCTTCTGAGCTTATTCGAATATTCTCTGCAACGTCTTCTCATAATGCTCATCTACTACATACTTTCTGTACTCATGCCATCTTCATTGTTGTACTTACCATCAATGACAAGCATACAAGCATGGACTGTCTGTTAAATATTTGCCAACAGATCCCCCACACCATCAACGCTAGAGCAAGAAAGAGGGTGCTTCTATGACCTAGAAACTTGCGCCTAAGATAAGTGCGCACTTTAGGCGTACAACTTGTCTTGAGAGAATGTTACAAGTGTGTTAGTGAGTTAGATCGACAATGGGGATCTACTCCTATTTATACAAGACCTAACACATCAAAATGATGTGTCTATTGGCACAATAGGACCGACCTCTTCAACTGAATAATATAATTAATCATTACACAATATTAATTATCTTTTACATGGTGGGGCCGACTTGTACCCTTTACAACACAAATTAGGGTTACAACAAATCTTACTCTCAGACAATATAGAAGGGGATCCACACATCCTCTAGTGCTTAGCCACTAGGGACACGTCCACTTGTGCTCAACCACAGGGACACCACTCTCAACATATTAACTCAACTAAGTCCATACGAGTACCATCTGGGGAGCCATCTCATGTCGACTCAACTAAGTCCATAGGAGTACCATCTGGAGAGCCATCTCATGTTGACTCAACTAAGTCCATAGGAGTCAGACAAGAGACCATCTCAAGTCATCTCAACTTGGTCCAGAGGAGCACGAGAAGAGATCACACGTCATTTGAACTTAGTCCAGAGGAGTATGACACACCCATCACATGGGCTCTCTAAAAAATGTCTCAACTTAGTCCAGAGGAGAACGATCTAGAGGATGTCTCATGAAGCTGCAATTAACAACACACCCTCCCTTCACTTGGTCATCTCTCTAACTCACACATAGTCATAAGGAAATGGTTTACCAATATTATTCGTGCATAATACAAATTGCAATTATGTGATAGGTGTTCCTTCTACTCTCTACACTTACTGTATGGCTCACGACCAACATACTATCCACAATTGCTTTTCTACTAGGCCGAAAGCCATGGTAATCTAATCACAACTCCAAGGTCCTTCCAAGATTCTCTTAATGACCCCATCACTTCATGCATTCTATTAGTGATCTATGCTCTAGTTGTGATGTTTCCACCTTCCTAAGCTTCAAGGTTTGTTAATCTCCTCACATAATTGTTGCAACTCCTTTGCTTCCTTGTTCCCTATGTATTCACTCATGAGGGATCCTTTTGTCTTGTTTTATTCAAATGGATAATTGTTCGATGCACTTAGCTTCATTTCATAGTCGGGTTCTGACATTATAATGGTTCTACCCTTATTGGTTCATATTCCTCATCTATATGCATGCTCAACTAATATTTTATTTGTTCACATAGCACTTCTCCATCATAACCTCGTCTTCATGTGTCCTCATGGCCTTTTCTACATAAATGTCCCTATCTCTTTAATATCGTTTCCATGGCCAACTAAATATTGCTAGATTTCATTGTTTCTCCACTATAATCCTCATCTGCATGATTACTCACCAATTGTTATCTACATTTTGCTGGTGATGCTCATGCATTAGTTTCCCCTCCTTAGAAAATGAATCATGTCCTCATGCTATCAATGATCTATAAACTGATGTGGATATTCCATTGGAACAGTTTGTCACAATAGATCTGATAAATAAAACCGAAATCTACCTATGAAGGTTAAATTCCTTTAGATTTCCAGAATATTTAGTTATTGATTTTGTGCTTATGCATGAAATAGATAAAATGCAGAAAATAAAGAACAGTAAAATACAATCACACCATCCACAAATTAACACAATATATGACTTGGGAAACCCAATACGAGAGAAAAATGAGCTAGAAGGTGAGGTTGCCTTGCTCTCTTTTCTCTGGTATATAAATGATGCAAGTACAAATAAATATGCACTCTCCATGGATTTGCCTTTGACCCATGGCTTGTATGGCTACTACATAATCTCTCCTCCTCTGTTATGCTCACATGATACCACTCTTAGTTGTTTTGCTCATCCGTGGAACAAGATACAATGCAAAAGAATGGAACCCCTTCTCCTTGTGGCATGGTATTTAACATAGCCTGATAGTCATCTAGGGGTAGGTTTTTGACTTCCTCAACCCTCAATTGTGGTAGAGTTTTGAACCTTCTAGAATCTCCTTGAAATTCCTCACGTGGCTAGCTCCATATGCATGAGTAATGGGGGATGAAGTGGCATCCTCTCTTACCATGATGGTAAACATGATAGGTCAACTTGTCAGAGGCATAACGTTTGCATACAAACTCTAGTTGACGAATGGTTCCCACTGTTGGAAAGGTATCAGAGTGTAGAACACTGTCGAGGGTGTGAGCCCAAATTTTGGACACCATAACCCCCCAAAACTTCGTTTAATGCCTCAAAATGGCTCCGCAAGGTTCCATTCCCCAATTTTACAAACTAGGACATGCCACTAAAATGACCCTGGAAGCCGATTCCTCCAATGTTTTCCACTCTAAAAGCATCAAGATAGATGAAAAATAATATAATGATCCAATCAGGATTATACCTCCCCATTTAGGGAGGCTTTTGGTCTCCAAAAAATTTATTGACTGAGGTGAGGAAATTTTTCCTCTACCTTTTCCCTGGAGTACCACTTTGATTTTCCTCGAATTTGTCCTTTCAACCCAATCTACCAAAGGTCACGCTACCCCTGTCTTGTAGTTCTGGACCGCTTTTACAAAACTGTGTCCTTTGCTAACTCTGCCTGAGCATTTGGTGCTAAGTCCTCTATGTAAGGTAGGACCAACTCCTCCTCCTGATCCAACATGGAAGACTCATAGATTTTGAGATTCTCCACATTCACTACTGAGTAAATGCGTATGCATGGTGGGAGACCGAGTTAGTAGGCATTATCTCCCACCTTTCCCAATACCTCAAAAGGACCATACCACATAGCCTTGATCTTCTTACCAAGACCCTGTAGCCTTTCCTTATTCAGTTGTAACCATACTCTGTCTTCCACTCTAAATGTTCTCTCTGTTCTGTGTTGGTCATGTCTAGCCTTGTAATTTTCCCGTGACCTCTTCAATTTCTCTTGTATTTGCAAATGAATTTTCCCGATCTTCTCAACAATTTTTTCTTCTTTTAATGCATCTCCTGTGAGGTCCTCCCTAAATCCTCCTTGCTATCCATCTACAACATCCAAGGGTGAAGGTGGCAACTACCCAAAGCAAGTTTCAAAAAGTGACTTACTAGTAGAAGTGTAGACTGCTCTGTTATAAGAGTGTTGTATATAGATCAAATTTTCATCCCAGGTCTTTGGATGCTTCTAATTGTAACCCCTCAAAAGCAGCACCAAAGTCCCGTTGACTTCTTCTATCTGCCCATTTTTCTGTGGATGTTCAACTTAGTGTCCATATTCTCCCACAACGTAGTAAAAAATGCACTAAGAAATCTAGTATCCCTATTTGAGATGATGCTCCTTGGTATCCCAAAGTGCACCTAGACCTGTTCAAAGAACTAGTTTGCTGCTTCCTGTCCCTTGATGGTCTTTTTACAAGGCATGATATTGCACATTTTGCTAAACCTGTCAAATACCACAAAAAATAGTCATGTCCCTTCCACGTGGTTGGTAAATCTCCCATAAAATCCATGGAAATGATTTCCCAAGGTTGAATGGGTACATGTAATGGATGATATAGAACTTGTTTATTGTTGCTGGTACAACAAAATATACATCCTCTAATATACCGTGCTAGATCTTCTTGCATTTTGGGCCAACACACATACCTCTATAAGTTGACAACCGTCTTCCCAACACCAAAATGTCCTACAACCTTGGAGGTGTGAGTCTCTTTGATAAGCTACAGTCGTTCACCTTTAGGAACATAGAGCTTGTCGAGCTTGTAGAGTAAACCATTCTGGAAATGATAGTCAACCTTGCCATCACCTTATTCTATATGAATTTGGCCTTATAGCTGCTAAAACACCTCCTTGAAGTCCTCATCTTTTGTGTATGCCTCTTTGTATGCATCATGGGTAAAAGGCTCCATGTGCATCAGAGTTCCCAAAGCTGTAATCTTGGATGTGGGTGGTTGTGAAAGCATGTTTTCCAACTTTTTTATGTTACCCTTCGTATACTTGATGACTAGATGAAATTGTTGTAAAAACCCCATCCACTTGTAATGCCTGGTTTTTTGTAGCTTACTTTGGGTAAAAGGTTCCATGTGCATTAGAGTTCCCAAAGCTGTAATCTTGGATGTGGGTGGCTGTGAAAGAATTTTTTCCAACTTGTTTATGCTACCCTTCTTATACTTATGACTAGATGAAATTTTTGTAAAAACCACATCCACTTGTAATGCCTGGTTTGTTGTACCTTACTTTGGGCCTGCAAATACTGTAGTGGCTGGTGATCTATGTGGATGATGGTCTCCTTGCCCATCATATAGTGCTTCCACTTTTTGATAGCTTGTACCAAGGCATAGAGTTCATTGAAGTAGGGTAGTTGAGAACTGCTCCATGAAATACTTCAGAATGATAGCAAACAAGCCTTCCTCCCTACATCAATACTTCTCCCATGGCATAATCACTTGCATCCGTCTCCACTTCAAAGGGATTTTGAAAGTTTGGTAGTGCGAGCACTGGTGCTTGACTGGTCTTTCTTTTCAACTCATCTAATTCATTCTTCTGATTCATCCCCCACTGGAAACTCTTACCACTGGCCGTTATGGCGTGGAGTGGTACAACTACCACTGTAAATGAAGCTATGAACTTTCAAAAGTATTGTGATGCCCCAACAAAACTATTAACTTTAGTGACATTGTAGGAACTGGCCATTTCATGATGGCCTCCATCTTTGTGGGATCTATCTTGATCTCCGCTCCATTGATCACATACCCCAAATACACCAAAGATTGCTGAGAAAACTCGCATTTCTTGATATTGGCCAACAAATGATGCTTCTTTAGAGTCTCTAACACCTGCATAAGATGTGATGTGTGCTCCTCCCATGAAGCACTATAAACCAGTATATCATCCAAATAGACAATAACAAATGAATCTACATAAGGGCGTAAAACATCATTCATTAGTCTCATAAATGTAGCCGGTGCATTGCATAAACCGAATTGCATAACCAACCACTCATACAAACCTTTCCTTATCTTGAAAGAAGTATTCTAGGTATCTTTTTCTTTGACTCATACCTGGTGATATCCTGATTTCAAATCCATCTTAGTGAAGTACTTGGCATGCTGCTACTGATCCAGCAGATCATTGATCCTTGGAAGAGGGTGTTGATTCTCCAAGTCCTATCGTTCTTGGGAACAATTATGATGGGTGACCCACAAGGTGAGGTACTTGGTCGAATCACGCCCTGCTCCAACAAATACTGCAACTACTTCTTCACTTCATTCGCTTCTAGAACAAATTGTCTATATAGCTCAATATTCAACAATGGGGAGTCTGACGATAACTGTATTTCGTCCTCCACATCCCTTTTGGGTGGCATCCATTTAGGCTCCTTGAACACTCCTCTATATTATTGTAGAAACTCCTCCAACTGATGTTTTTTCTCTTTAGTGCACTCCTCCAGGGATGCCTTCACTCTCATTGACTCATCATCTGATCGATTTTCTCTTAAGAAAAACAAAACATATTTCTTACTAAAAATAATAAACTTCTTGGCTTGGTTGGCACTTACTAATGAGATATTTGACTTGCCTTTATGTGCGTTAATGATGTAGGACTTCCCATCCTTGATGAGTCAGTACTGGTTGGCTCTTCACATGAAAATTGAATCCCTCATATACATGTAGGGGCTTCACACATTACTCCACATACATAAAGGGGTACTGCATCCAATTCCACTTCATAAATAAAATCAACAGTTACAACAAATTTAATCTTACACTATTTCATTACCTTTACCTTTGCATCCTTGTTTACCCAACCCAATGGATAGGGGTTGGGATGATCATGAACCTTCAAACAAAACTTGCTGTCCACTGCTATAAGATTAGCCTGTGAACTAGAGTCGAACAAAGCATCTATCTTGGTCTTCTTGACCCGAATCTTGATGTGGAAGAGATTGGTCAACTCCTTCTCTTCTTGGTGATGAAGGCTACTCAGATTCACCTCCTTCTGCACAGATGTGCATACAATCTTTTCATCCACATCTGAACTACTTTCAACTTGATTGCTCGAATATGTGGCTAGAAGGTTATTTTTCTTTCCGTCCTTCTTGTAGTTTTTTGGGTTTAGCTCTGGATATAGTTTCCAACACTTTTCCTTAGTGTGGATATCATTGTTGCAATGATTTCTCGAATCTTTACTCTGATGTGCAGTGGCTATTGTCTTCTTATATTTTTCCCCTTTCCACTTCTTCTTCCCCTCATTGGAAGCTTCCTGGTGCTCTTTCTGCTTCAAACCAATTGGATACACCTTCTTTTGGCCTTTGTTTTCTAGGTATTGTTCATGCACTGATACAGACATAAATCGATGGCCACCCACCTATTCCACTGGCTCAAAACAGGGGTTTCCACCTAGGCAATTTTTCTATAGTTTTTCGGGTCCTAAACTTTTGGGTTTGTTTTGAGGCCCTAAAAAACGTTTTTTGGGTGTGGCACAATCACATTGTAGGATTTAGCCACAATGTGATGGAAACATGTGTAGTCCTCAGATAGACCTTTTCAACGAGCTATTGTGCTCCCCAGAAGAAGATTGTATGCGAAAGTTACGCCCTTGGGAAGTTGACGTATCAACTACCCCCTATTGGGGCTCGCAAAACTTTTGGTGTTTCATCTTTCGGGGTTAGGGTTTTGGATTTTATTTATGTTAAAAAGGCCTTTGGAGCCTCATTGTAAATATCATCTTCTTCTGAATGAGTGTAGCCATCACATCTCTTCTTAGAGATAAGCTGCCACCATTCTAGTGAGTTCATTCACTCTGTATTTTTAAAGCTTCTGTACATTTATGTCATTAATAAAAATTGTGCATTACTATATATCTGTATTTCTATCAATATATATGTGTATTTACTTATTATATTTCTGCCTTTTGATGTTTTCGTAGCTGCGGGAGGTATTAACCTCCATGGATAAACCTTTGACTAGAATATTATATTCTAGAAGCAAGAGAAAACCTAAACAAATGTGTGAAAACACTGCAAGACAAGTCGGCTCAGCAAAATAAGTAATATTGAAGTATTATATGCATAAAAGGACAGCTCGACCCTGCTTGAAGAGACACATGTTCACCTGGCCAGATTAGTATAAATAGGAGGCACTCCAGCTCATTTGTATACACACTCAATCATCCAGAAGCATTCCTCAAGTGTTGAGGAGGAGCTGTAGCAACTACATCTGTGCAATAATTCCATGTTAAGTGTTTTTGTACTCTATCTTGTTCGCTACCTCTGGAGAAGATGCACTACCTTGGTTTATCTGTTGGTTCTAGTGAGGCTTCCCAGAATCATTATTTCTGTCAAAGGTTAAGGTGCTCGGGGGTGGCTTTGTGCCTATGGTTGGGTAGCAATGGTGTAGCATTGCTTATGGTTAAATGAGAAAAATATTATAGTAGGATATGGGCCCACACCACCTTCGAAACAATCTAACCATAGGAAGGTAGATCCCCAGCTCTCTATCAAGCTCGTTGTAGCACAATTGCAGTTGCAACTAGGGTTTTTGATCTTGCAGCAACAACAAGCCCTAACATGATTGTTTGGGCACTTTAATTGAAGCGTTTGGCATAAATATTGGATATCCTAGTGCACCCTAACACAACATATCTCCTGGTGCCCTTAGGCATAAAAAATGTCAAAGTTGAATTTTTGGGTCAAAGTTAACATTTGACTGGTCAAAATCAATGTTTGAGTGGTCAAATTCAAAGTTTGTTTGGTCAAAGTCAAGGTTTGACTAGTCAAAGTCAAAAGAATGGTCAAGTTCAAAGTCAAAGACAATCATGAATTCCTCCATGAAATAAGAGTGACTCAACATAAGCATGGTCTATGGGTAGAGCATGGAATACAAGGAATGGCATTATCCTTGCAAAGAACAAAGGGAAAAATTATGGAACTACAGACTGAAGAACAGGTGTCAAAGGCTGAAGTGTTTGATTTTTGGAGCTTCCTAGCACATGAACCTGGAGTAGGAGAAACAATAAAAAGAAACTATTGAAGATCTAAATCTCTAGAAAGAGAAGGGATCTTTGTCCAAGAAGCAATCGTAGAGCCAGAAAGATCTCAGATCTAATACATTCATAGGAATAATACACTCTTTAGGTTGGAAAGAATACTTGTCAAGCAACTCAAGCAGAACAATAGCGAGACTCCAGGTTTGCATATCAGGTTTGATATTTTTATTGTTGCTTAAGTATTGCAATCCTTTAGATTTTATTAATTCCAAGAACAAATGAATATTTAGTAGCTTGTACTATTAATATAAATGCTTATTRTACTTAATTGCAATATGAACTAACATCTCCTCTAGGAGATATTTCTTGTTCTTGTTCTCAKGCAGGACACCTTGGTAATGCTATAATGAATTACCATGAAATTGATATGTTCTTATACAAAATGCTATTATATTGGAAATACTTTTGCTCTTGTTATTCCTATTTCCTACATATTCCAGGAAGGTTGCCACAAAAATCAAGACTTGAAAGGACTCAGAGGGAGTCAATGATTAGGAAGAAGCAAGGTTTCATGACACTTTACAAGATGCATAGGGGCATTAAACAAATGGAAGCGTGGTTTGAGGATACTCTCATATAGAGGGAGTTGATGGAAAAATTCGAAAAGAAGGATCTTGTAGGCTTCATGCCGAGTTGTAGGCCTTTGTGTCGAGTTGTAGGATTCATGTCGAGTTGTAGGCCTTTGTACCGAATTGTAGGCCTTTGTGCCAAGTTGTAGGCTTCATGCCGAGTTGTATGCCTTTGTACCAAGTTGTAGGCCTTTGTGCCGAGTTGTAGGCTTCATGTTGAGTTGTAGGCCTTGTGTCGATTTGTAGTCTTTATGCTCAGCTGTAGGCTACTCCAGTGAGATGGTCCGGTATGCCAAGTTGTTGCTACACCAATGAGATATTATGGTACACTAGTGGTGTCGTCAAGAAATTGTATGGCTAGGATGGTGTTGCTCATAATATGATTTGGGTGATCATGAGATAGCATGTGTAGCTATGGTGATGCTACCGATCTGCAATACCATGTAGGTATTTCCCATGCCATGTGAGATGGATGGATAATGATGATAATCACGACATTGGTGAACACTTCATGCAGGTGTAGCCGATGATGATGATGGTGACACACACTGTGAGGTGTAGCTCTGGTGTTCTCGTGGGTTGTGGCCCCTAGACGAGATTGACATGTCCACATGGGTGTAGCCATTTTTGACATAATGATGCTACCGATAGCATGGTTTGCATGACCATGACGAAAGGATCATGGCATAGAGAACAAGGCTATTAAGACCAGAAGGGAACATCATGGTTAAATACCTCCCTAGCTAAGAGGGAGTGTTGATGTTTTGGTAGCTGCAGGAGGTATTCACCTAAATGGATAAACCTTTGACTATAATAGAATATTATGGAAGCAAGAGAAAACCTAAACATATGTGTGAAATCCCTGTAAGACAAGTCAGCTCAGCAGAATAATAAATATTGAAGTATTATATGCAGAAAAGGACAGGTCACCTGGCTTGAAGAGACACATGTTCACCTGGCCATATTAGTATAAATAGGAGGCACTCCAGCTCATTAGTATACACACTCAATCATCTAGAAGCATTCCTCAAGTGTTGAGGAGGAGATGTAGCAGCTACATGTGTGCAAGAATTCCATGTTAAGTGTTTTGGTACTCTATCTTGTCCGCTACCTCTGGAGAAGATGCACTACATTGGTTTATCTGTTGGTTCTAGTGAGGTTGCCTAGAATCATTCTTTTTGTCAAAGGTTAAGGTGCTCGGGGGTGGATTTGTGCCTATGGTTGGGTAGCAATGGTGTAGCATTGCTTATGGTTAAATGAGGGAAATATTCTAGTAGGATATGGGCCCACACCACCTTCGAAACAATCTAACCACTGGAAGGTAGATCCCCAACTCTCTATCAAGATAGTTGTAGGACAATTGCAGTTGCAACTAGGGTTTTTGATCTTGCAGCAACAACAAGCCCTAACCGGATTGTTCGGGCGCTTTAAGTGAAGCGTTTGGCATAATTATTGGATATCCTAGTGCCCCCTAACCCAACATATCTCCTGGTGCCCTTAGCCATAAAAAATGTCAAAGTTGAGTTTTTGGGTCAAAGTTAACATTTGACTGGTCAAAATCAATGTTTGAGTGGTCAAATTCAAAGTTTGTTTGGTCAAAGTCAAGGTTTGACTAGTCAAAGTCAAAAGAATGGTCAAGTTCAAAGTCAAAGACAATCATGAATTCCTCCATGAAATAAGAGTGACTCAACATAAGCATGGTCTCTTGGTAGAGCATGGAAGACAAGGAATGGCATTATCCTTGCAAAGAACAAAGGGAAAAATTATGGAACTACAAAATGAAGAACAGGTGTCAAAGGATGAAGAGTTTGATTTTTGGAGCTTTCTAGCACATGAACCTGGAGTAGGAGAAACAATAAAAAGCAACTACTGCAGATCTAAATCTCTAGAAAGAGAAGGGATCTTTGTCCAAGAAGAAATCGTAGAGCCAGAAAGATCTCAAATCTAATACATTCATAGGAATAATACACTTTTTAGGTTGGAAAGAATACTTGTCAAGCAACTCAAGTAGAACAATAGAAAGACTTCGGGTTTGCATATTAGGTTTGATATTTTTATTGTTGCTTAAGTATTGCAATCCTTTAGATTTTATTAATTCCAAGAACAAATGAATATTTAGTAGCTTGTACTATTAATATAAATGCCTATTGTACTTAATTGCAATATGAACTAACATCTCCTCTAGGAGATATTTCTTGTTCTTGTTGTCAGACAAGACACCTTGGTAATGCTATAATGAATTACCATGAAATTGATATGTTCTTATACAAATTGCTATTATATTGGAAATAGTTTTGCTCTTGTTATTCCTATTTCCTACATATTCCAGGAAGGTTGCCACAAAAACATAGACTTGAAAGGACTCAGAGGGGGTCAAAATTTAGAGGGAGTCAATGATTAGGAAGAAGCAAGGTTTCATGACACTTTACAAGATGCATAGGGGCATGCAACAAATGGAAGCGTGGTTTGAGGATACTCTCATTTAGAGGGAGTTGATGGAAAAATTGGAAAAGAAGGATCTTGTAGGCTTCGTGCCGAGTTGTAGGCCTTTGTGTTGAGTTGTAGGCTTCATGCTGAGTTGTAGGCCTTTGTACCAAGTTGTAGGCCTTTGTGCTGAGTTGGAGGCTTCATGCCGAGTTGTATGCCTTTGTACCGAGTTGTAGGCCTTTGTGCCGAGTTGTAGGCTTCATGTTGAGTTGTAGGCCTTGTGTCGATTTGTAGGATTTATGCTCAGCTGTAGGCTACTCCAGTGAGATGGTCTGGTATGCCAAGTTGTTGCTACACTAGTGAGATATTCTGGTACACTAGTGGTGTAGTCGAGAAATTGTATGGCTATGATGGTGTTGCTCATAATATGATTTGGGTGATCATGAGATAGCATGTGTAGCTCTGGTGATGCTATCGATCTGCAATACCATGTAGGTATTTCCCATGACATGTGAGATGGATGGATAATGATGATACTCATGACATGGGTGAACATTTCATGCAGGTGTAGCCCATGATGATGATGGTGACACACACTACGAGGTGTAGCTCTAGTGTTCTCGCGGGTTGTGTCCCCTAGACGAGATTGACATGTCCACATGGGTGTAGCCATTTTTGACATAATGATGCTACCGGTAGCATGGTTTGCATAACCATGACGAAAGGATCATGCCATAAAGAACAAGGCTATTAAGATCAGAATGGAACATCATGGTTAAATACCTCCCTAGCTAAGAGGGAGTGTTTATGTTTGGGTAGCTGCAGGAGGTATTCACCTCCATGGATAAACCTTTGACTATAATAGAATATTCTGGAAGCAAGAGAAAACCTAAACATATGTGTGAAAACCTTGTAAGACAAGTCGGCTGAGCAGAATAATAAATATTGAAGTATTATATGCAGAAAAGGACAGGTCACCTTGCTTGAAGAGACACATGTTCACCTTGGCATATTAGTATAAATAGGAGGCACTTCAGCTCATTTGTATACACACTCAATCATCCAGAAGCATTCCTCAAGTGTTGAGGAGGAGCTGTAGCAACTACATGTGTGCAATAATTCCATGTTAAGTTTTTTGGTACTCTATCTTGTCCGCTACCTCTGGAGAAGATGCACTACCTTGGTTTATCTGTTGGTTATAGTGAGGCTTCCCATAATCATTCTTTCTGTCAAAGGTTAAGGTGCTTGTGGGTGGCTTTGTGCGTATAGTTGGGTAGAAATGGTGTAGCATTGCTTATGGTTAAATGAGCAAAATATTCTTGTAGGATATGGCCCCACACAACATTCAAAAAAATCTAACCGCTGGAAGGTAGATCCCCAGCTCTTTATCAAGCTCGTTGTATCACAATTGCAGTTGCAACTAGGGTTTTTGATCTTGCGGCAACAACAAGCCCTAACCGGATTGTTCGGGCGCTTTAAGTGAAGCATTTGGCATAATTATTGGATATCCTAGTGCGCCCTAACCCAACATATCTCCTGGTGCCCTTAGCCATAAAAAATGTCAAATTTGAGTTTTTGGGTCAAAGTTAACATTTGAGTGGTCAAAATCAATGTTTGAGTGGTCAAATTCAAAGTTTGTTTGGTTAAGGTCAAGGTTTGACTAGTCAAAGTCAAAAGAATGGTCAAGTTCAAAGTCAAAGACAATCATGAATTCCTCCATGAAATAAGAGTGACTCAACATAAGCATGGTCTCTTGGTAGAGCATGGAAGACAAGGAATAGCATTATCCTTGCAAAGAACAAAGGGAAAAATTATAGAGCTACAAACTGAAGAACATGTGTCAAAGGATGAAAAGTTTGATTTTTGGAGCTTCCTAGCACATGAACTTGGAGTAGGAGAAAAAATAAAAAGAAACTACTGCAGATCTAAATCTCTAGAAAGAGAAGGGATCTTTGTCCAAGAAGCAATCGTAGAGCCAGAAAGATCTCAGATCTAATACATTTAAAGGAATAATACACACTTTAGGTTGGAAAGAATACTTGTCAAGCAACTCAAGCAGAACAATAGCGAGACTCCAGGTTTGCATATCAGGTTTGATATTTTTATTGTTGCTTAAGTATTGCAATCCTTTAGATTTTATTAATTCCAAGAACAAATGAATATTTAGTAGCTTGTACTATTAATATAAATGCTTATTRTACTTAATTGCAATATGAACTAACATCTCCTCTAGGAGATATTTCTTGTTCTTGTTCTCAGGCAGGACACCTTGGTAATGCTATAATGAATTACCATGAAATTGATATGTTCTTATACAAAATGCTATTATATTGGAAATACTTTTGCTCTTGTTATTCCTATTTCCTACATATTCCAGGAAGGTTGCAACAAAAAACAAGACTTGAAAGGACTCAGAGGGAGTCAATGATTAGGAAGAAGCAAGGTTTCATGACACTTTAGAAGATGCATAGAGGAATGCAACAAATGGAAGCGTTGTTTGAGGATACTCTCATATAGAGGGAGCTGATGGAAAAATTCAAAAAGAAGGATCTTGTAGGCTTCATGCCGAGTTGAAGGCCTTTGTGTCATGTTGTAGGCTTCATGCCGAGTTGTATGCCTTTGTATCGAGTTGTAGGCCTTTGTGCCGAGTTGTAGGCTTCATGCCGAGTTGTATGCCTTTGTACCGAGTTGTAGGCCTTTGTGCCGAGTTGTAGGCTTCATGTTGAGTTGTAGGCCTTGTGTCGATTTGTAGGCTTTATGCTCAGTTGTAGGCTACTCCAGTGAGATGGTATGGTATGCCAAGATGTTGCTACACCAGTGAGATATTCTGGTACACTAGTGGCGTAGTCGAGAAATTGTATGGCTATGATGGTGTTGCTCATAATATGATTTAAGTGATCATGAGATAGCATGTGTAGCTCTGGTGATGCTACCGATCTGCAATACAATGTATGTATTTCCCATGCCATGTGAGATGGATGGATAATGATGATACTCACAACATGGGTGAACACTTCATGCAGGTGTAGCATATGATGATGATGGTGACACACACTAAGAGGTGTATCTCTAGTGTTCTCGCGGGTTGTGGCCCCTAGACGAGATTGACATGTCCACATGGGTGTAGCCATTTTTGACATAATGATGCTACCGGTAGCATGGTTTGCATAACCATGATGAAAGGATCATGGCATAGAGAACAAGGCTATTAAGACCAGGAGGGAAAATCATGGTTAAATACCTCCCTAGCTAAGAGGGAGTGTTGATGTTTTGGTAGCTGCAGGAGGTATTCACCTCCATGGATAAACCTTTGACTATAATAGAATATTCTGGAAGCAAGAGAAAACCTAAACATATATGTCAAAACCCTGGAAGACAAGTTGACTCAGTAGAATAAGAAATATTGAAGTATTATATGCAGAAAAGGACAGGTCACGTTGCTTGAAGAGACAAATGTTCACCTGGCCATATTAGTATAAATAGGAGGCACTCCAGCTCATTTGTATACACACTCAATCATCCAGAATCATTCCTCAAATGTTGAGGAGGAGATGTAGCATCTACATGTGTGCAATAATTCCATGTTAAGTGTTTTGGTACTCTATCTTGTCCACTACCTCTGGAGAAGATGCACTACCTTGGTTTATCTGTTGGTTCTAGTGAGGCTTCCCAGAATCATTCTTTCTGTCAAAGGTTAAGGTGCTCGGGGGTGGCTTTGTGCCTATGGTTGGGTAGCAATGGTGTAGCATTTCTTATGGTTAAATGAGCAAAATATTATGGTAGGATATGGGCCCACACCACCTTCGAAACAATCTAACCATTGGAAGGTAGATCCCCAGCTCTCTATCAAGCTCGTTGTAGCACAATTGCAGTTGCAACTAGGGTTTTTGATCTTGCAACAACAACAAGCCCTAACCGAATTGTTCGGGCGCTTTATGTGAAGCATTTGGCATAATTATTGGATATCCTAGTGTGCCCTAACCCAACATACTCCTGGTGCCCTTAGCCATAAAAAATGTCAAAGTTGAGTTTTTGGGTCAAAGTTAACATTTGACTGGTCAAAATCAATGTTTGAGTGGTCAAATTCAAAGTTTGTTTGGTCAAAGTCAAGGTTTGACTAGTCAAAGTCAAAATAATGGTCAAGTTCAAAGTCAAAGACAATCATGAATTCGTCCATGAAATAAGAGTGACTCAACATAAGCATGGTCTCTTGGTAGAGCATGGAAGACAAGGAATGACATTATCCTTGCAAAGAAAAAAGGGAAAAATTATGGAACTACAGACTGAAGAACATGTGTCAAAGGATGAAGAGTTTGATTTTTGGAGCTTCCTAGCACATGAACCTGGAGTAGGAGAAACAATAAAAATAAACTACTGCAGATCTAAATCTCTAGAAAGAGAAGGGATCTTTGTCCAAGAAGCAATCGTAGAGCCAGAAAGATCTCAGATCTAATACATTCATAGGAATAATACACTCTTTAGGTTGGAAAGAATACTTGTCAAGCAACTCAAGCAGAACAATAGCGAGACTCCAGGTTTGCATATCAGGTTTGATATTTTTATTGTTGCTTAAGTATTGCAATCCTTTAGATTTTATTAATTCCAAGAACAAATGAATATTTAGTAGCTTGTACTATTAATATAAATGCTTATTGTACTTAATTGCAATATGAAATAACATCTCCTCTAGGAGATATTTCTTGTTCTTGTTCTCATGCAGGACAACTTGGTAATGCTATAATGAATTACCATGAAATTGATATGTTCTTATACAAAATGCTATTATATTGGAAATAATTTTTCTCTTGTTATTCCTATTTCCTACATATTCTAGGAAGGTTGCCACAAAAATCAAGACTTGAAAGGACTCAGAGGGAGTCAAAATTTAGAGGGAGTCAATGATTAGGAAGAAGCAAGGTTTCATGACACTTTACAAGATGCATAGGGGCATGCAGCAAATGGAAGCGTGGTTTGAGGATACTCTCATATAGAGGGAGTTGATGGAAAAATTCGAAAAGAAGGATCTTGTAGGCTTCATGCCGAGTTGTAGGCCTTTGTGTCGAGTTGTAGGATTCATGTCGAGTTGTAGGCCTTTGTACCGAGTTGTAGGCCTTTGTGCCAAGTTGTAGGCTTCATGCCGAGTTGTATGCCTTTGTACTGAGTTGTAGGGCTTTGTGCCAAGTTGTAGGCTTCATGTTGAGTTGTAGGCCTTGTGTTGATTTGTAGGCTTTATGCTCAGCTGTAGGCTACTCCAGTGAGATGGTCTGGTATGAAAAGTTGTTGCTACACCAGTGAGATATTCTGGTACACTAGTGGCGTAGTCGAGAAATTGTATGACTATGATGGTGTTGCTCATAATATGATTTGGGTGATCACGAGATAACATGTGTTGCTCTGGTGATGCTACCGATCTGCAATACCATGTAGGTAATTCCCATGCCATGTGAGATGGATGGATAATGATGATACTCATGACATGGGTGAACACTTCATGCAGGTGTAGCCCATGATGATGATGGTGACACACATTATGAGGTGTAGCTCTAGTGTTCTCGCGTGTTGTGGCCCCTAGACGAGATTGACATGTCCACATGGGTGTAGCCATTTTTGACATAATGATGCTATCGGTAGCATGGTTTGCATAACCATGACGAAAGGATCATGACATAGAGAACAAGGCTATTAAGACCAGAAGGGAACATCATGGTTAAATACCTCCCTAGCTAAGAGGGAGTGTTGATGTTTTGGTAGTTGCAGGAGGTATTCACCTCCATGGATAAACCTTTGACTATAATAGAATATTTTGGAAGCAAGAGAAAACCTAAACATATGTTTGAAAACCCTCGAAGACAAGTCGACTCAGCAGAATAAGAAATATTGATGTATTATATGCAGAAAAGGACATGTCACCTTGCTTGAAGAGACACATGTTCACCTGGCCATATTAGTATAAATAGGAGGCACTCCAGCTCATTTGTATACACACTCAATCATCTAGAAGCATTAATCAAGTGTTGAGGAGGAGCTGTAGCATCTACATGTGTGCAATAATTCCATGTTAAGTGTTTTGGTACTCTATCTTGTCCGCTACCTCTGGAGAAGATGCACTACCTTGGTTTATCTGTTGGTTCTAGTGAGGCTTCCTAGAATCATTCTTTCTTTCAAAGGTTAAGGTGCTCGGGGGTGTCTTTGTGCCTATGGTTGGGTAGCAATGGTGTTGCATTGCTTATGGTTAAATGAGCAAAATATTCTAGTAGGATATGGGCCCACACCACCTTCGAAACAATCTAACCACTGGAAGGTAGATCCCCATCTCTCTATCAAGCTCGTTGTAGCACAATTGCAGTTGCAACTAGGGTTTTTGATATTGCAGCAACAACAAGCCCTAACCGGATTGTTCGGGCGCTTTAAGTGAAGCGTTTGGCATAATTATTGGATATCCTAGTGTTCCCTAACCCAACATATCTCATGGTGCCCTTAGCCATAAAAAATGTCAAAGTTGAGTTTTTGGGTCAATGTTAACATTTGAGTGGTCAAAATCAATGTTTGAGTGGTCAAATTCAAAGTTTGTTTGGTCAAAGTCAAGGTTTGACTAGTCAAAGTCAAAAGAATGGTCAAGTTCAAAGTCAAAGAAAATCATGAATTCCTCCATGAAATAAGAGTGACTCAACATAAGCATGGTCTCTTGGTAGAGCATGGAAAACAAGGAATGGCATTATCCTTGCAAAGAACAAAGGGAAAAATTATGGAACTACAGATTGAAGAACAGGTGTCAAAGGATGAAGAGTTTGATTTTTGGAGCTTCCTAGCACATGAATCTTGAGTAGGAGAAACAATAAAAAGCAACTACTGCAGATCTAAATCTCTAGAAAGAGAAGGGATCTTTGTCCAAGAAGCAATCGTAGAGCCAGAAAGATCTCAGATCTAATACATTCATAGGAATAATACACTCTTTAGGTTGGAAAGAATACTTGTCAAGCAACTCAAGCAGAACAATAGCGAGACTCCAGGTTTGCATATCAGGTTTGATATTTTTATTGTTGCTTAAGTATTGCAATCCTTTAGATTTTATTAATTCCAAGAACAAATGAATATTTAGTAGCTTGTACTATTAATATAAATGCTTATTRTACTTAATTGCAATATGAACTAACATCTCCTCTAGGAGATATTTCTTGTTCTTGTTCTCAKGCAGGACACCTTGGTAATGCTATAATGAATTACCATGAAATTGATATGTTCTTATACAAAATGCTATTATATTGGAAATACTTTTGCTCTTGTTATTCCTATTTCCTACATATTCCAGGAAGGTTGCCACAAAAATCAAGACTTGAAAGGACTCAGAGGGAGTCAAAATTTAGAGGGAGTCAATGATTAGGAAGAAGAAAGGTTTCATGACACTTTACAAGATGCATAGGGGCATGCAACAAATGAAAGCGCGGTTTGAAGATACTCTCATATAGAGGGAGTTGATGGAAAAATTCGAAAAGAAGGATCTTGTAGGCTTCATGCCGAGTTGTAGGCCTTTGTGTCGAGTTGTAGGCTTCATGCCAAGTTGTAGGCCTTTGTACCGAGTTGTAGGCCTTTGTGCCGAGTTGCAGGCTTCATGCCGAGTTGTATACCTTTGTACCGAGTTGTAGGCCTTTGTGCCGAGTTGTAGGCTTCATGTTGAGTTGTAGTCCTTGTGTCGATTTGTAGTCTTTATGCTTAGCTGTAGGCTAATCCAGTGAGATGGTCTGGTATGCCAAGTTGTTTCTACACCAGTGAGATATTCTGGTACACTAGTGGCATAGTCAAGAAATTGTATGGATATGATGGTGTTTCTCATAATATGATTTGGGTGATCATGAGATAACATGTGTAGCTCTGGTAATGCTACCGATATGCAATACCATGTAGGTATTTCCCATGCCATGTGAGATGGATGGATAATGATGATACTCACGACATGGGTGAACACTTCATGCAGGTGTAGCCCATGATGATGATGGTGACACACACCACGAGGTGTAGCTCTAGTGTTCTCACGGGTTGTGGCCCCTAGACGAGATTGACATGTCCACATGGGTGTAGCCATTTTTGACATAATGATGCTACCGGTAGCATGGTTTGCATAACCATGACGAAAGGATCATGGCATAGAGAACAAGGCTATTAAGACTAGAAGGGAACATCATGGTTAAATACCTCCCTAGCTAAGAGGGAGTGTTGATGTTTTGGTAGCTGCAAGAGGTATTCACCTCCATGGATAAACCTTTGACTATAATAGAATATTTTGGAAGCAAGAGAAAACCTAAACATATGTGTGAAAACCCTGGAAGACAAGTCGGCTCAACAGAATAAGAAATATTGAAGTATTATATGCAGAAAAGGACTGTCACCTTGCTTGAAGAGACACATGTTCACTTGGCCATATTAGTATAAATAGGAGGCACTCCAGCTCATTTGTATACACACTCAATCATCCAGAAGCAAGGCACAAGTTTTGAGGAGGAGCTATAGCAGCTGCATGTGTGCAGTAATTCCCTGTTCATTCTTTTGGTACTCTATCTTGTGCGCTACCTTGGTTTATCTATTGGTTCTAGTGAGGCTTCCCAGAATCATTCTTTCTATCAAAGGTTAAGGTGCTCAGGGGTGGATTATTGCCTATGGTTCGATAATAATGGTGTAGCATTGTTTATGGTTAAACATGAACAATATTCTAACACCTCCTTCATTTCATTCTCAAAATAATCCGGATCGGTGGTATCAGAGCAGACTACTCCTTTTCGTTTCTTAGTGCATGTCCCCGACGAGGTCAGAGTATAGAGAGTTGGGTCTCAAGCTATTTTATCTTGAAGACAACTGCTCTCTCCAGCCCAAGCGACCTCCCATGGTGGGAGAAAACAAAGACGAGGGAGCAGAAGATCCCATCAAGCTGTTGCTCGCGGAAGCCCTTGTGAAACAGAGGAACGAGATGTTGGAGAATTTTTCCCAAATCCTTCAATGATTTTCGACAATATCATGCGTGTCTTTGTCAAGTAGTCGCTTTGGGGACGCTTCCCCGTTCAAGGTACAAGTTAATTTTGATAATCTCGTATTTGAAGGTCAGATCGATGCAGATGCTTTGGAAAAGTGGTTAAATTTGCTAGAAGGTTATTTCTCTGTTCATAATTTTTCCGACAGAGAAAATATCACCTTTGCGCTCCTTAAGCCTCTCCCCCATGTCAAACATTGGTGGGAAACTTAATGGGAGAAAAATTCCACAGAGGAGTCTGGAATATTTGGGGTCGAGCCCACTTGGGATTTTTTTATGGATACAATCAAGGAGCAATATTACCCTGTGGGAAACTATGATGACCATTACATGAGATGGACCATACTGTATCAAGAGAGGGGATAAACAATGCCAGGGTTCACAAATACCTTCCATACCTTGCGCCTAGGTATCAAAGACTCCGAGCGACATTTGGTTCTAAAATATTGCGGGGCTCTACATAGGTACATCCAAACTGAAATGCAATTTCTGGACATTTCATCACTGGGAATTGCTTATCAATATGCTTTCAAAATCAAGTAGAAATTTAAGCAACAAAACAAGCAGGAGTTCGTGTCTAAAAATCCACAACAACCAAAGTATGGTAAATTCAACCCTAACTCACAGAACAACCAACCTCAATACCACCCGTCTAAGCCGCAGAAAAATAAGGGTAACATGAAGACGAAAAAGGACACTGTGAAGTGGTGCGACTTTCATAAAAGCCCTTGGTACAATGTCGATGAATGTCGCTAAAAAAATTCATTGGTGGTCGAGCTCAAAGAAAAAAATCCGAGCCCCGACTCAGACTCAGATTTAGACAATAGTAAAAGGAGACAGATAATTGATGCAGAACCCACTGCTACTGTCGCAACCGCAACAATCTAACCAAAAGAACCAGAGGATCCTAAGGAGGGGGGGCACCTTTTCCATTCACATATATCGGTGAAGGGTACCTCGTTGCATTTATTTTTGATAGAAAAAACCAGAATAACTTCATCTTAGCAGAGGTCGTCAAGCAATTGGATTTTTTGAAAACAACACACCCACAACCATACAACATCGGATGGCTTCGCTAGGGACGAGATCTTTGTGTCAACCAACAATGCCGCTTGTCAAACGACATCAAGCCCTTCAAGGATGAGGTATTGTGTGATGTTATATTAGGCCAACCATATCTTTGGAAGCATTATGTTGTTTATGATTCTCAATCCCATAGTATCATTATTACTTTGGGGGGTCATCTCTACAGGATACCTGAGGTAGTCCCGACTACTATCCTGACAAAAGAGTGCTGCAAAGTAATCTCTCACACCGTAAAATTTAGTCTCTTCACAATCTGGGTAGAAGGTGAACAAAAGGACGCTACAACCACTATTTCCTCGGTCCAAGACCTTTCTATCCAATAGAAGTAGATTGTAGAAGAGCAAAAAATTATTGTTGCATCACCTACAAGGGTGCCTCCACACTACCCAATCCAACAAAGTTACAACAGAGCCCTTCATCCTCCTTATATTGTCTCTTCACCAACAGAGTCCTCCGACACTTGGGAAAATCATGCAACTAGATCAATTGAATGGATCCAGCCTGTCCAACAACAGGTTCATAATAACCTTCAACAAGCTAAGCATGACAACTTCTTTAGTAAGGCGAACAATTCACTAAGGTTTAGATTCAGAAAAAGCTTTCCCATATTCCATGAGAACTTGATGCAATGGGGACCATTGCTTCCTAAGGGGGGAAGAATGATCCAAGTGGAAATCAATGGTCACCCACCCAATCCACTGGCTCAAAATAAGGGTTTTCACCTTGGTATTTTTTCGGGTCCTAATCTTCTGGGACCGTTTTGAGGCCATGAACAACATTTTTTGGGCGTGGCACAATCACACTATAATTCTTATCCAAAGTGTGATAGAAACATGTGTATTCCTTGGATATACCTTTCCAATGATCTATCGTGCACCCCACATGGAGATTGTATTAAAAAGTTACACCCTTGAAAAGTTGACGTATCAACTACCCCCCATCGGGGCCCACAAGCCTTTTGGAGTTTCATATTCCAGTGTTAGGGTTTTGGATTTTCTTTATGTTAAAAAGGCCTTTGGAACCTCATTGTAAACATCATCTTTTTGCGAATGAGCATAGCCATCACATCTCTTATCAGAGATAAGCTTCCACCATTTTAGCGAGTTCATTCAATCTATTTTTTTAGTTTATGTACATTTCTGTCATTAATAAAAACTGTGCATTACTGTATCTTTGTGTTTTTGGCAATATATCTGTGTATTTACTTATTATATTTCTGCCTTCATTTTGTTCTCAAAATAATCCAGATCATGTACACATGCCTCATCCATTGTCCTTGGATTGAAGAGCATCACCTGCTTTCGTAGATGACTTTGTAACCACACCATATACTTGAGGAGTACATCTGGGTTCTTGGGAGAGATACCCATCATGATGGCCTTTTTTCTAAACTCAGTGGTGTACTCCTGTACACTCTGCCCTTGCCTCTGCCTGAAGTAGTGCCAATGGATCCATTGGTACTCTACATACCCGATAGGGTATAATTGGGCCTTGATGAGGGTTTTTAAGTCCTCCCACCTAGTTACTGGCAGATCACCCTCTAGCCTAAGTGTTTCCATGTGGTTTTCCCACCAGGTTAAAGCATGGCCCTCTAACTTCAATCTAGAAAATGAAATATTCTTCTCGTCATCTATATGGTGAATGCTAAAATAAACTTCTAGTTGTTGCAACCAATAATTTAGTTTTGATGCATCGATTTCACCTTGGTATGTATTTATGTCCCCTTTCGCTTCCATCTTGAATATAGACTGTGAAGGGTTAAAAACACTCAAAATCGACTGCTCTTTCTCGGATTCTTTCCATGACTCCTTTCCTAAGTCTTCATGATCTTCTGATTTCCCCTCTGATCTGTTCTCTGAGTTAGAGCCTCCATCATCTCCAAACGGTCCAAGCTTGCTTGCTAGAGCCAACACAAGGAGGTTCATACTACGATTGATATCGATAACTTGCGCTTCCAACCACTCAAATCTCTCTTCTGATGGATCTTGAGGGTTATTATGAACAAACTCATTTTCCATGGCTAGGGTTTCTACGACTTCTCTTTAAGCTGATTCTCAGATGATCCAAAATTGGATCCAGAAGCCTGATAGGGCTTAAAAATGCTCAAAAATGAAAGTGCTCGGATTCCGAGCACTTTAATTTTTGAGCATTTTTAAGCCCTGACACACCTGCTTTCCCTGCTTCAATATACGTAGCTTGAACAGAAACCTCATCAAGGTTAGTGGGTCCAAACATGAAAATAGTGTTTCTAATATGCGCAGGTAAACCTCCTATATACTTCATAAGAGTTTCTTGTGGATCTGGCCGAGCGCTCCTCTGTTTGTGCGCTGGCCCCCTTTGCTGGCTCCTGGTCATCGGCGTGGTCATAGGACCGGGACTAACAAACTAACCCGTGCCCAAAATAGTGGATAGGCCCCCGATTTCGTGGTGGTGGTTACATGTCGGTGTGAGGTCCAAGGGCTAGGCCCTATCCATTACTCCCGCAATTTTAAACCCCGCGCTCTCGGTTACATGGGCTGTCACGGTCATGTGTTTGTGCCGAGGGCTGGGGCTAAGCCCCAACCCTTTCCCCCTCCGAATAATACTTTATTCAAACATAAATAAGCACTTTTCTGTATAGGTGTTAATAAACACCCGTGGGGCGGACAATTAGCCTGGTCTTGCCAGTCCACATCCTGGGGGAAAGGGTTGGGGCTTATCCCTAGCCCTCAGCACAAACACACGACCATGACCGCCCATGTAACTAGGAGCGCGGGGTTTAAACTTGCGGGAGTAATGGATAGGGCCTAGCCCTTGGACCTCGCATCGACATGTAACCACCGCCACAGAACTAGGGGCCTATCCACTATTTTTGGCACGGGTTAGTTTGTTAGCCCCGGTTCTATGACCACGCCGATGACCAGGAGCTAGCAAAGGGGGCCAATGCACAAACAGAGGAGCGCCCGACTAGATCCACAAGAAAATCTTATGAAGTATATAGGAGGTTTACCTGCGCATATTAGAAACACTGTTTTCATGTTTGAACCCACTAACCTTGATGAGGTTTCTGTTCAAGCTATGTATATTGAAGCAGGGAAAGCAGGTGTGTCAGGGCTTAAAAATGCTCAAAAATGAAAGTGCTCTGAATCTGATGAAACCAACACCATTCCGTCTGTCTCGTCTTCCTGATTCTGACCATATATTTACTTCGTCAAACGGGCTCCGTATGCAAAAGATATCGCGTTCTGTTCGAAAATCCAAACATGCAAAAAAAGGGGATGACTGTACAGTCCGTATAGTCCATACAGTGCCACGTGGCATGCTGACTGTACAGGACGTACGGATGTACAACTGACGTGGAAAATTATGGGGATGACACGTGGCAGGTGACGGAGCACATAACCGGTACAGTTGGACCAGTCAGAGGGTGACACGTGTCACCACTGTAAGGGTGACACGTGGCACAGACTGACATGGTAGACACGTGGCAGGGCTGAAAGGACAGTGATTAGACAAGGTACGTGGCAGACTGGTGGATGAATCAATGATTGACACTTGGCAGATTTTGTTTGGTTTTTGATGTGCCACGTGTCCCAGTCATGGGCTGCCACATGGCACCCTGTGGTTGGTTCGTCGTTTGTGTAAAAGTTTATGGTTTTCCCTGGGGTCGAAACCCTGACCTCTCCTCTGGGCTGTGGACTGGTAGGACCGAGCTAACTGCCCGCCCCATAGGTGTTTCTTAACACCTATATGACAAAGTGCTTATTTATGTTTGAATAAAGTATTATTCGGAGGGGGAAAGGGTTGGGGCTTAGCCCCAGCCCTCGACACAAACAGACAACTGTGACCGCCCATGTAACCGGGAGCGCTGGGTTTAAAATTGCGGGAGTAATGGATAGGTCCTAGCCCTTGGACCTCGCACCGGCATGTAACCACCACCATGGAATCCGGGGCCTATCCACTATTTTGGGCACGGGTTAGTTTGTTAGCCCCGGTCCTATGACCACGCCGATGACCAGGAGTCAACAAAGGGGGCCAACGCACAAACAGAGGAGCGCCCAGCCACATGGCTGCCTCCCATATGACCAGGAGCACGCGCCAAAGGGGCTGCACCCTAATTTGATTCAAAAGTGGGTTTTTCCCAATGTATTTGGATTTTTATTGATATTGTGCCTGATATTAATGGATTTTGGTCATTTTTGGGAGATATTGGGCATTTTTGGAGCCCAAATTTTGGGAGGAAGTTGGGGATGGATAACCAACTTCACATCTATATAAACTAGGCATGTTTGAGGCCATGGAGGAAATTCAGAGCAGAGTTATGCTGAAGGGAAGCCAAGCCAAAGCCATTTTTATGCAGTGAAGCTATTGAGGAGCAGACGCTTGCAGGCCATTTCTAGGAGCTCCGGATGTCCGTTTTGCGTGCCATTTTCTTTGCAGGGTTCTAGAGATCTGGAAGAAAATGAACAGATCAGTCTTGTATCCAATTGGCACTACTGCGATGTATTTTTTATCTTTTGAATAGAAATAAAGAAGCCTCCCCCACAGAGACAAAGGCCCGGAGACGTAGGCAAAGTTGTGCCGAACTCCGTTATCAATCCTTGTGTTATGGTTTGCTGTTTATTACTTCATTTCAGATATGCATATGTGTATATGGCTGTCATAATTCCTCTCTTTTCCTCATTCTTTCATTAAGCTTCTCAATTGGATAATTAACGCATGCAAAATTAAAACTCAACCATAGTCATTAAAAGATCCTACAGATCATAAGATATTGCAACTTTCCACAAATACCCAAAAGAAAAACCTTCTCTGATACCAATATGATCTATAAACTGTTGTGGATATTCCACTAGAACAGTTCGTCACAACATATTTGATAAATAAAATCAAAATCTACCTATGAAGGTTAAATTCCTTTAGATTTCCAGAATATTTAGTTATTGATTTTCTGCTTATGCATGAAATAGATAAAATGAAAAAAATAGAGAATAGTAAAATACAATCACTCCATCCACAAATTAACACAATATATGACCCAAGAAACCCAATATAGGAGAAAATTGAGCTAGAAGGTGAGGTTGCTCTGCTATGTTTTCTCTGGTATAGAAATGATGCAAGTACAAAGAAAGAGACAGTCTCCATGGAGTTGCCTTTGACCTGTGGCATGTATGGCTACTACAAAATATCTCCTCCTATGTTATGCTCACATAATACCACTCTTAGATGTTCTGCTCAGCTATGGAACACAATAAAATGAAAAATAATGAAACCCCTTCTCCTCCTAGTAGCCCGATATTTAACATAGCCCGATAGCCATCTAGGGGTAATTTTTTTACTTCCTCAACCCTCAATTGTGGTAGGGTTTTGAACCTTTTATAATATTATTTAAATTCTTCACGTGGCTAGCGCCATATGCATGAGTAATGGGGGCTGACGTGGCATCCTCTCCTACCATGGTGGTCAACACGATAGATCAACTTGTGGGAGGCATAACTTTTTCATACAAACTATGAAGAATGGTTTGTACCGTTGGAAAGGTCTCAGAGTGTAGAACAATGTCAAGGGTGTGCACAAAGGTTTTAGACACTAGAACCCCCAAAAATCACCGTTTAATGCCTCAAAATGGATATGAAAGGTTCCAGACCCCAGTTTTCCAAACTAGGACCTTCCACTAAAATGACCCTGCAAGTCGATTCCTCCAATTTTTTCCACTCTGAAAGCATCAAGATAGATGAAAAATAATATAATTATCCAATTCAGATCAATCAATGTTAACTAATCAAACTCGAATGTTTCTATTGCATCTTCTCTTCACTCGTTGCACTCTTTTCTATCACTTCAACTTGTTTCTATAGAAATTCCTTGCAATAACATCAACACAATATAATATGTTATTAGAACCCAAGTCTCCCATATGTATATCCACTTTTGTCACTGCTGCCTATTCGACAACACAAGGTATTCTAATAAATGAAGAACACCTTCAGTAACCACTCATACAACTAGATCAAAGATCAACACACCGATGTTTTTACGTGGTAAAACCCCAATGTGGGGAAACATCCATGACCCTAACCAACATGGCCACTTGAGGCAATTTATTAATGAAAAAAAAATATTACAAGAGAGTTTCTCACAATCTATCATCGACAAATGACCCTCCATGATCTTCAAGTAGATATCATGGACCATTCAAGCGTTAAGCCATAGATTAATGTATCCATTAAGATCAAGTAGAATATGAGCCATAGGATCACTCTATGTCTAGAACATATTGCGACCATCGGATGACATAGCTACAAATGCATACTAATGCATACTAAATAAACACACTAAGACACACACTTTATCCTAATGACACATTAGACCAAGTTGATCTTAACTAACTCGTAAGTGTCTAAATATCCTAACATTCCCCCTTAAGAACAACTTGGGATATGATATAAGGATTTACAAAGACGACACAATAGAATAAGGAAGGAGGCATTAGAGCTTATCCCCCCTTAATGACAACTTCCTAAACTCCTAACATATATCGAAGTTTAGAAAACTTTTCTTCTGTAAGAGACATTGTCAAAATGTTTGCAACTTGACCTTTTGTAGGGAAAAAGAGCACTTCAATAACTTGAGTATGAATAAGCTTTCTGATGAAGTGCATGTGTAGCTTGATGTTTTTGTTGTGCTGATTTTGAATTGGATATTTGGTGAGCTTGATGGCACGTTGATTGTTGCACCAGAGGGTGGTCGGATGCTGCTGCTGGAATCCAAACTCTGGAAGGATCTATCGAAGCCACAAGGCTTCTTGAATTGCATTAACTATTGCTCGATACTCTATTTCTGTTGAAGAAATAACAATATCCTATTGTTTCTTACAAGCCCAAGTGACAGGTCCAAAACGAAGGATGAAAACATAACCTCTTGATCCGACTAAAATGGTTGTATCTTGGGCAAATAGAAACCTTTTATAGTGAAACTAAAAATGTTTCTAACTGAAAGAAGTGCTCCAAACACAATGGAATCGTCCTCTTGGACCAAAAGTGTACGAAAATAGAAGAAATTAGAAATGAAACAACACGACTCCAAGATCTCGATCTACAACAGGAGTGAGTCTTCAAATGAGCTCTGATACCATGTTTGACAACACAGGGTATTCCAACAAAGTACTTACAAAACCAGAAAAAATATCAACACACCGATGTTTTTAAATGGTAAAACTCCAATGCGGGGAAACATCCACGACCCTAGCCAACAGAGCCACTTGAGGCAATTTATTATTGAAAAAGAAAAATATTAGAAGATAATTTCTCACAATCAATCATCGACACATGAACCTCCATGCTCTTTAAGTAGAGATCATGGACCAATCGAGTATTAAGCTACAAATCAATGTAATGTTAAGATTGAGAAGAATATGAGCCGTCAGATCACTCTATGTGACCTTCAGATTACATATCTACGAATGCATACTAAATAAGAACACTAAGAAACACACTTTATCCTAATGACACATTAGACCAAGTTGATCCTAACTAACTCCTAAGTGTCTAAATATCCTAACAATTGCAAGTGTCTTTCTTTCTTCATTACCAATAACACTACTCATCCGCTCCTCAACCATGCCTAACTTGTACAACTTGTATTTAATCATGTTCTTGTTGAGACATTCCACTAACCTTTTTCATGCAATCTACAAAGGTGCCTTCGATGTAGCCAACCACTTTTTCTTGAAATTATTCAACATCGAGTCACTCGCTCAACATGTTACACCTCTCTCCAACTCAATTATTCACAATCACATGCAGACTGCCTTAACTGACGATTTTGTTGGCATATCTACTTCTTCATAAAATAAAATAATTAGAGACATACCTCCAATAATATTTCTCTTCACTCAAACAACATTTTTCCACTTTGTTTGCAACACTCTTGCAAATTTCATCTTCACTTTAATTTTAACATATTTTCCCTTTCAATGCTCCCTCTCTCATGCTTCATTAACTTTGGCCTCCACAATTCCCTCATTATCATGTTGTGTTTTGTTGTTTTTCTCTTCGATGCCATTTATTCTCTCATCCTAGTGTTCTAGTTAGCTCTAATACTAGTTGATGCAGGGCATTTGACCCCTGCTCTTCACTCACAAACACTAGAGCATATATTTATTGTATGGCATCAATAATGCACAACACTATGAATCTAAACAATGAATAGAACTATAATCACACTTACAACATTACAACATTAAGAAGAACAACAGAACAATAACAACTGAACAATTTACTCATATGCACATGGATATCAATATCTAGACCCTCACTTCACATTGCCATGTCTTTCACTTGCACATGGTCATCCATTTCACTCACACGGTAATAAGGAAATGGTCTATTCATATTATTTATTTGTATATAATACAAATTATAATTATGTGCTAGGTGTTTAGACTCTTTTCCACTCTACACTTATTCTATGGCTCACGACCAACATATTATCCACAATTCTTTCATTGCTAGGCTGGAGGCCAAGGTAGCTTGATCACGAGTCCAAAGTCCTTCCTTGCTTCTTCCCATTGTCCCATCACTTCGTGCATTATATTATTTATCTATGCTCTAATTGTGATGTTTAGTGTTCCACTTAACTATTTTTCCATAAAAGCTTCTAGGTTCCTCACTCTCATCATGTAATCATTGCAACTCTTTTGTTTCCTTGTTCCCTTTTTATTCACTAATGAGGAATTCATCTATCCTCTTTTATTTGAATGAATAATTTTTTAGTGTTCTTAGTTTCAGAACATAGTGGGTATGATTATATTCTTATTGGTTCACATTCCTCATTTATATGCATGCTTGGATAACCTTTTATTTGTTCACGCGATACTTCTCTATCATAACCTTACCTTCACGTGTCCTCAAACACCTTTTTCAATATCTTCTCATGACCTTTTCCACATAAATGACTCTCACTCTCTCCAATATCGTTGCCATGACGAACCAAATATTGCTACAATTCATTAATTCTCCATTGTAATTCTCATATGCATGATCACTCTCTAGGGGTATTTCCATTTTATTGGTGATGCTCTTGCATCAAGTTCTTTCCAAAATTTTCTTATAAACATTAGATCTCTATCACTAATGACATTCCTAGGAAGTCCACGAAGCTTGTAAAAATATTGCATAAAGATTTCAACAATTGAAAAGTGTTGCTAGTAAAATCCATATGAATAAAGTAAACATACTTGGTCAATCGATAAACAATCACAAAAATCAATTTCTTCCATTCAATCCTAGACAATATTGTTATAAAATCTAGATTGATGGATGACCATTTTTTATTTGGACTAGGTAATCATTGAAGTAACCTTGGGATTTTTGTTGTTTCTTTCTAGTTCCATTGACACTTTATAAGAAGCCATAAAATCCTTGATATCCATTCTCATCTCTCTGAAGAAATTGAAACATGTTAAAAATATCATATACAACCAACAATTAGTGAAGAATGATATTTTATTAATGCCTGATTTTTGCAATACAAGGTGAAATTAATTCTTGTACAAGATGATGTCATGTGAGAAAGAAAAGTTGTTATACCATGTTTGTGTTTTATATTTATCTACCAACATAAAGACAAATTTTGAATCCTTAACATATTTTGCCACCACCTCCTCTTTCCATCTTGGTTCAACCCACAAGATTAGTAACATTATTAATCCCTATGTTATAATCAATTTCACAATCAAACCATTGTGGCTTTCTTACTTACTTGGCTTGATGTTTCAGTAATTTTTTTTGGGTTAAGAAGTACTTCACCGACCTGACAAGCATTCCTTGAACTTTTCAACAACATGTATGAGAGTTAACATTTCCATATCATAAATACTCAAGGGTTTTTATTTCCATGTTAAATTTTCACTTTTAAAGATTGCAGGTTATTGATTAAGGATTTCCCCATTGTTGCTCCCTGAAGTATCACATTTAATGACAAAAGACCACGAAAAATAAAAAAAATGTTGAAACCAGTTTGGATGTCATTATATTTTTCTATCGAAACCAGTTTGAATGTCATTATATTTTTCAAGGATCAACATGTAGATTTTGCTGCACATGTCCAATGCCATTGATCTTTTTTGTTAGCTTAATAACCGGAGCCATAAGTCCTCCAAGCCCTTTTACATGTTACTCACTTTACACACTACATAAACCCAAGAGTCTTATTCATTGTGTTACATTTTTAGGTGTGACCATTCAACAAGGGCTTGAATCTTAGCAACTTTACTTTCACATATTTTTTTTTATTGATAATGTGTCCCAAATACACAAGTTTATATTTTGCAAAGTCACTTTTGGAGTTGTTACAATTTTTTTTTTTTAAGAGTTCTAAACATTTCATATATGACATAGATCATATTAGGGGAGTTTTGAGGTCTAAAATTGATCTCCTAAGAGATATAATAAAAAATTATGAATTAGTCATTTTGTAAAAAAGATATATTTACAACTCACTTCTCACATTACAATCTATATAACTATGATTAAGTTCAATTAAAAATATGTTTAGAAATAAAATTAATAAAAAAATCTTCAATTGATTTAGGAAAAATACTTTTGGGTATATACATTACTTTAATAAGAAATGTAATACTCATATAATAAATAATAATATAACATTTTTTTAATATAATCCATGTTATGAGCAACATACTTATTTTTTAAATTTGAGGAATATAAATTATTCTCATTTTTTGAATTTGAGAATATAAAATATAACTATTTAAAAAAAATGAATACATGGTTCATAACATAGATTATATTCCTAAAATCAAACTAATATCTGAATACATAATAATACTTATATAATAAATAATAATGTAATAGTTTTTAAACATAACTCATATAATAAATAATAATGTAATAGTTTTTGAACATAATAAATGTTATAAGCAACACTCATTTTTTGAAAAAATAAATACAAAGTATGATTAATTAAAAAAAATAAATATATGGTTCATAACATGGATTATATTCACAAAAGTCAAACTATGATTAATTAAAATAAATAAATACATAATTCATAACCTGGATTATATTCACAAAAGTCAAAATACATGGAAACTAGAAATGCATATATTAATTTTAATAAATAATTAATATATGAATATGTGGTTCCCACATATTCATATATTAGTGAACCATGCTGATATTCATATATTAGTTTGACTTTTAAAACACATCTATGTTATGAATCATGTTATGTTATATTAGTTTAGATATGTTCCTAATGAACTGTAAATTCATTTATTTAATTTGGAATATAAAATGTGAATAATATACAAAAACTCATTTATTCATTTTTCAAATTTCAAATTTTGAATTAATACTTTACTTTTTATATATTCAAAAGTATTTATTAAGAGTAATTATTTTATGAGTACATTTATATTATATTCAAAAATAATTTACGAGTACTTTATTTACAACATTATTATGGTTAATTATGGGTTGTCATTCACCTTTTAGAATGTGACAAATAACCATATTGAATTCAATAAATGTCGACTTAACCATACGGGATGATGTCATCCTCTAAAATGTGATTGGTTCCTTTAACGTTGATTTTGATAATAATTTTTTGTTTTGAGGCCTTTTTTTTACTTCAAAATTTCCCTAATTTCTCTATATTTTCATTGTAGATAACAATACCATAAAAGAATAAAACACAAACTTCCTTAACTATGGTTGGAAAATTTGGTTCATAGTACCTTAGAAGGTCGTTGGGGCATTTGTGAACCCAAAATCATTACTTTGAGTTCAAAGTGGCCATGATGAGTTTTGAAGGCAATCTTGTATTGGTTACTTTCCCTCATCTTGATTTGATGATAAATTGATCATAAATCAATATTTTTGGTTATGGTTGTCCCATGCAATTCGTCTAATAACTTATCAATGCATGAGTAGGGTATTTGGTCTCAATAGTCTTATGCTTCAATTCCAACTAATCTATGCACATACAAAATGATCTATCTCTTTTCTTTACCAAGATGTTTGGTGATGAAAAATGACCCTTGCTAGGTACAACACATCTTAAATACAATAAATTCTTGATTACTTGTCGATTTCATCTTTAAAAACCTTAGGATGATGGTAAAGAGGAATGATTGCTAGTTTAGACCTTGACTCCAACTCGATAATGTGATCGAGTACTCTCTTTAGTGGTAGTCCATGAGGCAAGTCTTTGAATATATCTTCAAATTCGTTGCCTTGTCAACTTTTAGCTAATGAATACGTAGTCATCAGAGGTGAATATTTTGACAAGTAAGGCCTTGTGAGGCCCTATTAACATTGGGAATAAATACTTTGTTATAATAAGGTAGTCGATACTTCATTTGGGGATTTGAAAGACCTTATCAATTGGTTTTCTAGGGTGTTATATTCCAGCAAGGCTTTGAGAGGTCTTCTTGTCATGGTTTAGGTACTTCATTCTAGTAATAAATTAAGTAGTAAATATTTCATTTTAGTATGGATTTGAAAGACCTTATTAGGAAGGTACAAATAAATACTTTCGATTAGGCTTTCAAAGAATTTTTCATTTATTTAATGTAAATACTTCAAAGACTTGTCCTCCACTTGTCTTTGCTTAGATTTTATTGATTGTTATTCCACAATTTTAACAAGTAATGCTTTCATTGAATTGACTTAAACATAAATCGTAGCTCGCCCTTATGGGTTTATTTGATCATCTTGTGGGTGGAGATTAATCATTTACACAATGATACAAAACTTCTATGGTGATCAATCATTGGTCCTTTCCATACTTCAAATACATCTCCCCCCCAAAAAAATTTTATTTTTATTTCAAACCTGAAACCAAAATACAGTCTTCAAAGTTCATAATCATAGATCGACCAGAAATAGGAGCTATTGCCAACCTTTCATTTCACTTAAGAAGCATTCATACCATAAATATAACCTAAACATAACATATATATTAACACCTATAAAAAAATAGTCTATCTTTGAGACTGACACAATTACATAGAAATTCCCACCCACATACACATTTAAAAATCAAAGAAACAACTATCCCTCGAGGAGATAATATGACCTTCCCTATGCTCATCTTTAGTTATTTTGTTTGGAGTACCAAGAAATGCTTCCTTTGAAAGTGTATATGCTTGACCATTTATCTCATGGAAGAAATGAGAGAAGGATATTTGCTGAAACTGTCTGACAAGTTCTTTCAAATGTAAAGCTAGACTGTGTAAACCATAATTCTATACTTGCAGTTCATTCTTCATCAACTTAATTGAAAAAGATGAGTCTCCAAATATTTGTAGACTATCAATTCATTTGTTAATGGTAGAATTCATCAAGAACAATAGAGCCTGAAACTCACCAAAATTGTTATTTCCTCTACTGAGATTTTCCTTCCCTGTGAAGAAATGAGAATATGAAAGGAAGAGGACATAACTCAAGCCACAATCTTGAACGTTTCTTTGTCTGGCTCCGTCAAAGAACCCCCAAGGGATCATTTTATCAACTTCCATCTCAACGAACCTCCTAGGCCTTCTGACCTTGATAGAGATATGAAAATGAGAAATGAGTGCCAATGCTTGAATGGAGACTTAAAAAGGAGTTGTTTAATCCTAGAAAGTACAATCATTTATAGCTAGCCAAATCCTCCATAAAATAATATATGGTACCAATTAGAACTTCTTCAACTCCCTCCTCTTAAACCAAGTTTTGAAATTGACAACCATTGAATCTTTTGACCATAAACCTTGAAAACCCAAATAATCCTCCACCTTCTTCCAAACCTACACAGAGAAAGGGTAGCCCAAGAAGAGATGGGAATTTTTTTTCTTGATGAGACTTGCTCAAATAACACCATCCTGGACCTGTTTTGTTCCTTTTTTGTAATTTGTCCCATGTTAAGACTCCATTCTTAGGAACCAACCACATGAAAAAAATACACTTGGGGGGTGCCTTCCCCTTCCATAAATTTGACCACCATCAAACTATACCCTCCACCACATGGGCTTGTTGGGACAAATATCCCATTTTTATAGTGTAAAACCCTTCTTCTTTATTCCAAGCCCAACTTAATGAATCTGGTTCATCCTTCGGTCTATTATGGTATCTTTTCAATTATATTAAGTACTGATCCCAAACCCATGCATAAACCTGATCCAGGCCAATACCTACCTTCCATGCCAAATGTCCCCCTATAACCAGAAAAACCAACAAGTGGGCCTTCCACTGATTGGAAGCATTTTGAATATTCTTCCTGCCAGATCTAATCTAGTCAATGATAAAATGTGGAGCAATGTAATTTTGGATTATGATCCTTCCCCATAAATTGTCTTTGTCAGTCATATGCCATAATGACTTTGCTGGAAGGGAGCGACCAAATATCTATATGTCCTTTAGTCTCCAATCCCCTAATCTATTTGGAATAGTAATCATATTCCAACTGGCTAAGTGGGACCCCTGATATTCATTGAAACCCTTCCACAGGTGGTTTGTACAACACTTTTTAATTTTTTCTAGAATACCTTTTGGTATGTATGCTAGGTTGTGCCAAAAAAAAGGAATGTCTTCAAGAGAAGAATTGATCAGAACAAGCCTCCCCCTATAAATCCATCAATTACATTAGAAATGAATTCTTTATTCTATCCCAGAGAGAAACCACCTCCAATCCTCCTTTTTATAGTTATTATGTTTTAGTATAAATCCAAGGTATTTAAGGCCATCTTCAAAATTCATCTGTTGAAAAGAGAAAAACCTAGAAATGCTATCCCTTATATTAGCATCCATTCCAAGAGGGTAAGTAACTAATTTCCCTAGATTGAATTTCATACCAGTAGCAACAGAGTAAAGTATCAAAATGTCTTTGACAATTTGTATCTCCCTTATATACCCAAAAACAAATAGAAGGACTTCATCACAAAAAGAAGATGGGTCATAGTAATCCCTCTTCCAACCCACACTCCTTGAATATGTCTGTGGATTTTAGCTTTGTGTATTTCCCTATTGAGACCTTCAATAACCAGTAAAAAAATTAGGGCGACATGGGACAAACCTAATGAAGACCTCTAGATGATCTAGAGAAAGGTGATGCTGAACCATTAATTAGCACATAAAAGGAAGAAGAATACACACACCCCATATTCACTCCATGAAAGGCCGAGAAAAAACCCAAATTTAACAACAAAAATCCGAGGTAGGTCCACAAGATCCTATTGTAGGATTTTTACAATTATAATTTAATTATAGAAGTAGGATTATCCAATTGTTTGATAGCATGTAAGCCCCCCATGGGCAGAACCAATAACCTCATGAATCAACCTTCCTTCAAGAAACCCAAACTGCTCAGGTGAGATATACCTTGATAGAAAGGGCTTAAGTTTGAACACAATATTTGTTTCCATGATTTTGAACACATAGTTACACAAAGAGATTGATTGAAATCCATCAACATTTTCAGGGTAGTTGTTGAGCTCCAGTTTTTTCATACTTTCAACCATACAAATACACTCATCATTAAACCTTCTCCCCGCATTTCGTCAATAATATATCGCTAATTACACCATAAACCTCCATTATCTCCTGTTATTCATCCTATGTGGTTAATACATAGTTTTCCATATTTTTAGTGATTAAAAGGATGATTATACAATAGTTTTGTCGATGATGGTTTAATCCTATGTTTCTATGTCCAAGCAACATGTTCTGTACTGTCCAGGTTCCGGTACCCGTATTGTTCCTGTTCCGGTACCCGCATTGCAGGTCATCCGATACTCCAAGTCATTCGGTACCAGAAAGTTCTACAGTCAACCGGTGCCTGGAAAGTCATTCGGTACCCACACTCCATGTCATCCAATACTTTGCAATGATCTGGTACTACCTTTTCATTCATCCGGTACCAACTCTTTGCCTCTTCCGGTACCAACTTCATCCGGTACCAGATTGCACCTATTCTGGTACTAGCTCCATCCAGTACTACCATCACGTTGGTTCGGTACCCATTTTCATGACTGTGTTCATATGGTACTAAACACCTGGCTACAAGATTCTGGTACTAATTGTTCTAATCCGGTACCAACTGTGCTAATCTAGTACTAGAAATAATTCAAAATTTGAAAAGCTTCTAGAGGAAAATCAAGTACATGGGTTTTGTCCAGAGCCATGTTTACATGTAGACACGTGAGACAGAATTCACCCATCTCACATGTGTGGACCTCCATCTCAAGGGGAATGATTCTTCTAAAATTATTGAAAAACTCAAACTGCCAACTTGCGCCTCGATTTTCGTGCAGATGACATCAAATCTAGAAATTCTACGAAATGAGTTTTGCCTAGAATATGGAAAATTGAGTAAGACACAGGAATTTTTTCAACATTAGAATTGGTTTCGAAGATATGGGTGGGGGACTAACTCGAATCTGCCCAAATTGTAATAAAACCCAGATTTTTGAGGATTTTATCTAAAAATGTAATATTTGAAATCTGAGCATTGGGATTCGGTCCCATCCACTCCTCAATGATTATTCATGTATAAATAAGCCTCATAGGGATATGAGAAGAAGCTAATTAGTTTCATGAATTTTTTGTAAGTAAGAGGTTTTGATATTATATGAGAAAGTATGGAGCTATTGCTTTGTAATCAAGGCGCTGATATTTTTATAAAATGAAAATTATTGGTTGTTGAAGACATTCTACATCCTTCAGATCTGAACTAGTCTTTCACGAGCATGCCTAGGTCGGGTAGGGCCCCTCGATCCGGGTATGTCCCTGTTGTTATTTATTCTATTAATTAGTTTATGAATTTGATTGATTTAATTTCATACAGTGTGTGTTTCTATTATGCAATCTAGTTTTATTTTGCAATTGGTTTTCATTAGACAACTCGAATTAATACTCTTCTACTAAAGGCATCATCATCCTACATTAAATTTAGATTGCATTCCTTTTTATATGCTTTCAATCCACATGTTTTCTGTAATGCTCTGTCTCTGTATTTAATGCTCATTTTATCAGTGAAATTATGCCCCACGACTTGCTTTAATTTCATCCCTCTTATCCACTATCACACCTATTTCAATCGCCCATTCATTTCCATTAATCACTCTCTTGTTTGCCTCACTTTACTTATCAAAGTGTCTCTTTCAAACCTCGTTCCAAAACCCTCATTGCATCTTTTTAACTATGTCAAAATCTGTTCAACAAAGCATTAGTATTCAGTTGAGTATTCAAATTAATTCTTTAAAAGAAAAACACACAAAAACACATAATTAATTCTGCATGCATTATTTAAGAGGAAAGAAAAAGACAGTGTGCACATTCTTCCTTCATTTTCTGCACTCATAATTGATACATTGTCACATAATATTTCATTGCATAGAGGACTCATCCATTTCCTTTCACTACTCCTTCACTCCTCGTGTGGTTGAATATGCCTAAGTCTTACAATCCAAACCACTATCAACACAAGGTTCCATTTCACTTTCTTTATTTACATTCAATCACTCATGCTCTATGCATACATCATTCCTTTTAAACATTCTTTGTTAACTTTTATATTGAAGATTTGACTGCCAAAGAATGCTCATTTTTAAATTGTTTTACATCCAATCCTCTTTAATACAGAATTGACACTTGCATCTCATTGCATAAGCATTTCATTTGTTTTTATATTTCTGAATTTTAGCTCATTCTTCGCCAAACTTCTTCATTATGTTTGATGCATTTAGTTGAGGAAAGATCTTGAGTTTAGGATGTGTGATTTTACATTTGCTTGATATTTCTAAAGTTTAAGTTTGGATTTCTTTAAGAATTATTTCTGTTCTTAGTTAATTTTGTTTTTTTCATTGCTTTGTACTAGTCTACACTTATTTTCTCACTAATTTCCTCTCTTGTTTTTGTTATTGATGAATGCTTTTGTTATCATTTTGTAGGATAGAATTTAATCCTCCCATTTTAGGATAGGTCTTGACAATAAATTGTTGATCGTGTAGTTTTGTTTTAGTATTTCATTTTTCTTGGCTTCTTATTGCAAGTTTGTAGCTTCAAACACCAATGGACAGATTAGAGGTCTAACTCGTGAGATATGGTCTTCCCTCATTGGAATTCTTCCTAAGGTGTTAGTTTCGATCGTGCATTTCATTTCCGTTTGCTTGTTTCTTTTATTGCATTTAAGTGTGGATCCACTATAGGAAATAATAATTGAAGGACAAAAAACTTAAGTAAGCTACTCACAATTAATCACACGAACATCACCCAGAGTGCATGAAAGACCGTGATCTAAAACTTTATAGCACTAACTTATTCCTACGTCCCAGTGATGAATCCTTAGTGTTAATTTGTTGTAGTGTGGGTTTGAAGATTGTTTTGTCGGCTTTAGATTAGGCTAGACTAGGCTCTGATCCTGCGTTTCCTGCGCCTACACCTCGAAGCTTACGATCCCTGGTTGATAATTAAATGTGGGAATTAATAATGCATATATTTAGCCCCAACAATAGTCTTGCGTAGGAATGAGAAAAATAAATGTTGAGTTGATGGATTTTGGAACCCTTCCTCTTATTCTTACCTCTTCCACAACTCTTATAAAATCATCTCCAAGAAGGTAAAAAAATTCCAAGTAAAACTCAACATGCCAATGATAAGAACCTAGAATTTTATCTTTCTGAAAAGTATGAAGAACCTTCAACAATTATTCTTTGTTGACATCTCGGTAGAGTTCCTCATTATCCAATATCCTATGGAAATATGAGATCACTTTTAAGACTTTCCCTATATTTTATTTTTTTGGTTCTTTAAAAATATCAGAGAAGTGACTTACATCCAAAGCTACCAAACCGTGGAATCCCCTAATTTTGTTTCCACCAGCACCAATAAACTCCCAAATGCTATTCTGACTTTTCCTAAACTTGTAAAACTGATGAAAATACTTTGTGTTTTGGTACCCATGCTTAGCCAAGTATCCCTACTTTTCATTCTCTAGTATTTTTCCCTATCGAGGAGTAACTTGTTCTACATTGTCTCTTACTTTATCCTACCCAACACTTCATTACTATATAATCCATTCAATTTTTCATGATAAATTTGAGCCAAGTTTTGCTCCATCTCCCTCAAGGTTATATCCCCTTCCATTCACGTTTTCATGATAAATTTGAGCCAAGTTTTTCTCCATCTCCCTCAAGGTTATATCCCCTTTTTTCATCCTTTCAAATGTCTAGGGGACAAATTTCTTGTTAACTCATCAAAGAGGTTGGGCAAGCTACATACCTGCAAAAGTGCTTACCCAAGCATCATAGGATTTCCAACTATTATTGACAAGATCTTTAAAATCCTCCTCCTCCACCCAACATGGTTTTTAATTCAAAGGATATTTTGGTTTCACTTCTCCCATGCTTAATTTCAGATAAATAGGAAAATTATCTGAACAACATACAAAGTCCACCCAATATCTATAGATATTGAACTTCTCTAGTAGGGAATGATGAATCAGAAAATGATCAAGTCTTTTTGAGATCCCGACCTCCCTGGATTAGTTGTTGGTCCAAGTAGGATTGGGATTTAGAGCTTCTGTATCCACCCACCCCAATAATTCAATCCTATCCTGAAAGTAACCCGCTAAACGATTCACTCGAGCTAAAGCTCCCTAGATTTCTCCTTTACTCATTGTAAAATTTAGATCTCCCCCCAAAATCAGGTTATCGGCCTTGACCCATTGAGATGCGAGAAAATTGTTCCATAACCCCTATTTTCCCTCAGAAGGGATATAGACATTCAAAAAAGTGAAGGACATATCAATACTGCGACTGTGAAGCACTGTGCATAACCCCGAGAATGTAGAAAATGAATTTATTAGGGTAAAGGAGGAATTCCAACCTGAAATTAGACCCCTAGAGTAACCTTCTACATCTAAAGCAAGCAAATCCTAATTCACAAAACTCTTCCTCAACTTCTTAAACAAAGAATCACCTTTACCCATATTTTCTTGAAGGAACATCATATCTGGTTGATTTAATGAGATCATTCTCTTGACGAACACTTTCTTGGTTGGCCCCGCTAAGCCATGTTTGTTTAAGGAGAGGATATTAATGAGGAAACCCTCGAAGGGGTTTATCTTCTCTAAGAACCCTAGTCAGTAATATTTCTAGACCTTGATAAACTTCTTTGATGGCCTTCTCTTGAGAAAAATTCAAAGCTAATTTATTTCCTCCCCTAGACCCCACTGACACCTTTGGAAAATCTAGTCCAAGACCACCAAGAGGAAATTTGTCTCGTGTGTTTGTGAGAGATATCAATTTGTAATGATTCCCCTGACTCATGGGAGATAAATTTCAAGACAAGAAACGGTTGAGGAAGAAATTGACCCCAATCCCCAATTCAGAGTCCTCAGAGAGACTCAGAATATAAATATTTTCATGCTCAATACCACTAAACGATATAGTTCTTAGGGAGGGAACAACACTTGAAGTAACAAATAGTTGCGTAGGAATCACATACCCCTATCTCAGTGGATAACTCTCCTCCCAACAGTCAACCCTAGCATAGAAAACAATTTGATCTAAGGAACGAATATAAGAATTACCCGACAAAGGCACACATTGTTTCCACAAGAGATATACATTTTTCAGCTGAGACAGAGGGAGTCAAAATAACCTAGAGTGGCCAAAACCTCATCCACATTAGGATCACAATCTCAACTCTCTGGACCCAAAGGGATGGAAAAATAACCAATACACACCTCATCTTTGTTTTCTCTAAAAGGGTCACCCATAATAGTTTTGAGAGATAGGATTGCATCAGAACCTCGAGCTGAAACACCTTTGTCTTCCTAAGAGTCGAGAACCTCAACCTTACCAACACAAACCATAAGATAAGTCTCCTTTTTCCTCCATACTTTCTTCTGGAAGGGATTAGGTAAATATTTCAAGACGTGTCCATACATGTGACATCGACACACCTGAAAGGAAAATTTAGGTAATCTAAAAGCTGAAGACAATGAGTCTCCCCCACCATTAGTTCCATCGATTCATAAAGTCCTTGGCTCACATTGATCTCCACCATAATGTGAGATATTGACCGACCATTACACTACTTGTAGTTGTTGTTTGCCGCAATAAATTTTCCCAGTGTGTTTCCTATATCCCTTAGCGTGCAATCAATCCACATCTCCGTAGGTAAATTGGGAAATTTAACCCATATTGGAATGGATTGAGGGAATTAATCCAATGCATCAAAACAAGGCTACCAAAGCTTTAAATATAGGTAGGCAGTGTCCTAAAACCAATTTCCTTTCAACAACTTTAGGGAACCCACCTCATTACGGAAAATGAACCCTATCCACCCTTTTGCTAGTAGATGGAATGTTGGGTCATACCCTAGCCAAGGAGCCCAAACATCCTATATCCACTGATTCAGACTATCCATTCCCACTCTTCGACCTAAAAATTTCCCTACAAGGGTTTTCCTAGCTAATATCCCCACTTGTTTGATAAGGACATCATCATCCACAACCAATACAATACCTCCACCCCAATACTTGATGACATTCCTCCACCACTTCCTCTTACCACTCATAGGGTGAGAATCTTCTCCACCACTCTAATCATCGACCAAAAACCTTTACGCATCCAAACTCTCAATCTTAGGAGAGTCCTTCAACTATGAAGTACGAGAATGTTCAGTCGGTGTGGATACGAAAGGGTTCTTTGGTTTTATTCTTTTCCATTGAAATACCTATTTACTCACCTCCTCATGACCAGACAAAAGAACATGGCCCTCAGGTGGGTTCACATGGACCACAATACCTATTGTCATGCCAGTGCTCGCCAACAAGGATTCTCCTTTCACTTTTTCCAAAAAAGGCACTTCGTGTGAGGCTCTCGTAGAGGTGAGTAGGACCCTTGATAGTACCAGAGTGAAAGAAGACGTGGGTGGAGAGGCCTCCACATCCTCAAGATCCCCATAAGGTGTTGACCTATCCCCATATGCCATGAGCCCTGAAGAAACATCAAATATCTCTTCCTCAAAGATAATATCTTTCAAGTAATCCACTAGAGGCAGGTCGTACTCCATTCGCTCACAAGCCTCGCTCCTCAAAACCCTCATTCAACCTTCGTTGGATATTCTCTACCATTTCAAACTTGTTTTATCATCAATTCAAGTACATCTTATCATAGTGCATGTGAAATTTGCCTAATGTTTTCTTTGATTTAACTCCCATGATCACATATGCTTCTACCATATACACCACACAAATATAAAAATTGGTTTCATAATAATCCAAACTTAATTTGTGACCTTTACCATTCCTTTACATTACATCATAGTGTTATTCGCATGGACACTTGAAAATTCTATAGAGGTTATGCTTGTACACCCAATACCTTACTGATTTAGCATCAATAAAATTGTGAGCACTGCCATTGTCATTGAATTGTCCATCCCTTAAACTTGCACCTTGATTTCAAGGTTTGGTATTGTAGAATTATAAAAAGGGAATTGGGGGGAACTGTAGGAATATATTGATGTTTAGGGGCTTCTAAATTTATATGTTCATCTTCCGCTTCAATGGAATCTTCTGGGTTACTAGTTGTCTCATTGAGATCTTCATTTAAAATCTCAAACATCTAAATTCTTCTAGGTTCCCTATAGTTATGACCTTTGAACTAAGTCTCTTTGCATGTATAGGGAAGTCCTTTAGATTTTAAATATGTAAGAATTGTTGGATCTTTTAGTTTTATCTTTAGGTCAAGCAGTAGAGGAATTATAAATAATTTTGGATTTATCCATAGCCCTTGAATAATTATTCATTGGTAAAAGAAACCTTGGATTTATACTTATGAGTATGCTTCCGCTTGTTGAACAACTTTTTACAATGTACTTGGCTTCAAATCCATGACATATCCTTGGATTGAATCCTTTAGTCCATTAATGTAAGTAGCAACTAAATGTCAAGGAGAGAATTTGTCTACCAACAAACTTGGTTGAAAAATTCTCTAGATTAAGATGCCACTGTGCCTTGTTGCTTCATATTTTTTAGGGGTAAGAAATAATCTTCTTAGGTATAGGATTCACATTTATAAAAAATCAAGGTAACAAATTCTTCCCAACTGGTTATGTCTAGCAACCAACATCCTCGTCCTCCTTGATTTCATGTTAAACTATCTTCCACCAATCAAATTCTAGTCCCTTCGGGTGTAGTGACAAACTGAATTTTCTGATATTTCCCATAAGGTTTAGCCAAAACAAATGATCCAACTTCCAAATCCAAGCCCTATGATTAATATTTTCATTTAACTCATCAAACATAGGAACGAATATCATCTCCATTAATGTTTGATTGATGCAATTACCTCTTGTTCTTCTTGTAGGGATGTATTTCCATTGGGTTTCCTAAAAGAGTCGAAATGATCATATTGTTTCACCTATTTTCTTTGGTTTCGAGTTGCACTATGATGACAAATTGAATTTTATGATATTTCCCACAAGGTTTAGCCTAAATACATGATCCCACTTCCCAATTCGAGCACTAGGATTAATATTTTCATTTAACCATCGAACATGGGAATGAACATAATCTCCATTAGTGTTTGATTGATGCAATTACCTCTTGGTCTCCTTGTATGGATGTATTTCCAGTGGGTCTCTTGAAACAATTCTTGAAATGATCATATTGTTTTTCCTCTTTTCTTTAGTCTTGAGGTGCATTATGACTCCATTCCTTATCATCTCGTTGATATTTGCATCCCAGTTTTAATTGATAAAACTAATGTGTTGAGGGTTTTGTTCATGGTTGTGATACCACTATTTAGCTAGTTCATGGCCTCCATTAGCCCATCCATCAGAAATATGATTATTTCTTACATAGATAAATTCTATTTTTCATTCCCAATTTTTCCCACCCCAAGGATATGAGAATGAAATAATTGTGGATGTACCACAATGAGGGCAACAAAGTGGCTCTAATACTACTGCTATGAACCCACACTATTACAATTAAAAAACTAGTTAGAAATGTGTTGTTATGACTTGAAATAAGGAATTGCACACTGCAATAGGACTAAAATTGGATTAAAAATATATTAATAAGCTTAATATGAAATTCTAGATTGATATAAGAATTTTGAAAATTTTAAACATTTGAAACAAGCACTCTTTTATTATTGGTTTACTTAGTGTGTAAGATAGGTGTGATTTCCAACTTAGACTTGAGTCTCCAATACAATACATGAGGTACACTTGCTACACTTGCTCACGAAATTTTTCTTTTATAAAATATATGTATAACTAATTCACCCCAAAACTTTCCTAAACCTAGTACTAACATATTTAAATAGATTCTTATCCCTCCAACATTAAAGAAAATAACAAGACAAAATAAAAAAAATTCTAAAAATTATTACATAAAAAATAAAATAAAATAAAATAAAATACCATTTTAAATTTGATAAAAAAACTAATCAAAAAATAAGAAAATAAAATACTATTTTGAAAAAAAATGTTAATTTAAAAACAAACCATACTATATTAAAAAAAATATTCCAAAAGGCACTAATTCAAAGTCTTAACACTTATTAAAGCCATGAGTGATAATCCTCAAGCAAGCATTGTTGGAAGCATCTTCTAGACTTAAAATAACTACCCATAATCCTTGAACTTATAACCCTCTAGGATCCATTTATGATAATAAAAACGCAAGGCAATTAAGCTAATTGTTTTTCATTCTATACACCTTTCCATCTCCATCCTCCAAAAAA
>ML790649.1:105002-123627 GCA_009831015.1 Picea engelmannii | reverse complement strand
TTCCAACACATCATTCTTCATAATAGATGGGTATTATTCAGTCATGGTATCCATACATTCCTTCTTTTGAGCATCTTCTTCAAAGAAAGTAGGCTACTTATTAACGAGATTGCACATCAAAGCCACATAACTGGAGTATGGCTTAGGATTCTTGCTTTGTCTCATGGTTCCTTTTGGAGAACCATACTTCTCTGCATATTGAATGATATCATGTGCCCAAGATGGTTTCCTCTTGTAAGAGATGATATCATAAGGTGGTTCCTAAGGTTCCACCATATGATGATCCTCCGGTATAGCATCATCATGAGTAACTGCAATTTCCTTGTTAGGTTCTGCAACTCTGGGAGCTACAAGTTCTTCTTCATAGAATTCTTCTAAATGGCATTTCCTCGATATACTAAAAGATGCATATTCATCAAAGGTAACATCTGATCAGATGATCTCAATCTGACGATAACTTGGGATGTAGATTCTGAAGCCCTTAGAGACCTCACAATATCCAACAAATACTTCTTTCTTTCTGGAAGGATCTAGCTTGGTTTTGTTTTCTTTCAGAATATGTAAATAGATTGGACAACAAAATATTTTGAGATGGCTTATTTCTGGTGAACATCTCTTTGGGAGTCTTGAATCCAATCGCACTATGGGATATTATGTTTAGGACATATACTGTTGTTCTGGATGCTTCAACCCATAAGTGCATTGGAAGATCTTGATCATGGATCATGAATTTCACTGCTTCCATGGTTTTTCGATTCTTTCTTTCTGCTACACCATTTTGTTGTGGGTTGTAAGGAGTGGTGAGTTCCCTCTTAATTCCGACATCTCTACAAAAGTATTTGAATTCTTTTGAAGTGTATTCTCCTCCATTATATGAGCTGGGTATCTTAATATTCTTCTCGGAGAGGTTTTCTACTAAAGCTTTGAACTCTTTGAATTTTTAAAACACTTCATCTTTTAAATTTAATAAATAAACCCAAGTCTTACGAGAGTAATCATAAAAAAATGTAAAACAATATATATAACCGCTTAATGAAGTTGATGGCACTGGAAAAGATACATCTGAATGATTAATATCCAATTTTCCATCCACTTTTCTATCACTTTTTGGAAAAGGATTCTTCGTAATCTTTCCTTGTGCACATCCTTTACATAGACCTTCATGACCAACCTTTAATTCTGGTAAACTTGTGACTACCTTGCTCACATAAGGTAGGGATTTGTAGTTAATGTGAACATGCCTTCTATTCCAAAGTTCACATGGACTTACAGTACTGTGTGTCAAAGCTGCATCTGAGTGGGCATTTAATTTATACAAGCCACCTTCTTTTATTCCAATGACAACTGCATCTTCTATATTTTTTCCTTTAGACCATATAAGAACTTTACCATCTACAAATGGAACTCAGAAACCTTTCTTGTCTAAGGAAGAAATAGAAAGTAAATTTTTCTTCAAACCTAATACATAAAGTACATCCTTCATCCTTAATGGAGTTCCTGAATCAAGCTTGTAGGTGGCTTCTCCTATTCCTTTGATTGGGTACTGATAGTAATCTCCAAGTGAGACTTTCCGGGGGGATTTCTTCTCTTCAATACTAGAGAGATTATTCTTGTTACCTGTCATGTGCTTGGAAGCACCACTATCTATGAGCCAAGTATCATTTCCAGGTGTCACAGTCCCGGAGAGAGATGAAAACAAAACATATTCTTCTATTTATTCTCTAGCTGACTTCTTGGGTGGATCATCATCTTCGGCTGCATGGGAATGATGTATTTTGTTATTTTTCTTCTTCTATTCTTATATCTTTAGAGGAATTGTTTTAGCAATGTGTCCCATCCTTTCACAATGATATCTCTTGTTGGAGGAGAATTCCCTTTTCCTACTTTGTCCTTTCTGGTACTTCTGAAATTTCTTAGGAGAGTGAGGTGCCTTATGAGAGTGAGTCTCTTTGTTAAAGTGAGTCTCTCTCTTTCCCCTACCTTTCTTGGCATTAGAATCTAGATATTGATATTCATCTTCTCTTAGAATGGCTTCTTTGTTTGCAACTCTTTCTTCTTCCCGAAAACACTCTTCCCATAAACTGTCAAATTGAAGTTTTTTTTTTGGCACACACTGTTTGGATAAAATCATCCCAAGGTCTTGTGAGACCATTGAGAGCATTCATCACGATCTCATCTTCATCTACCATTTCTCCAATTGCTTCTAGATTTTCCTTAAACTAATAAACCCTAGAAAAATAATCTTGAACTGTTTTTTCTTTTTGCATTTTATCTTTCTTGAGTTGGGTTCTCAAGTTCATCTTTATGTTAATATGTCTTCCTTTGTACATCCTGGATAGGGAATCAAACATTTCCTTCAGGGTATTCTTGGAAGACACTTGAGGGATCAAGTGGTCTTTGATGGAATATGAAATTATTCTCTTTTCCCTAATCATGCCCTTCTTGTACTTCTCTTTGACCTCATTTCCTTCTGGCTCCAGAAAATTATTCTTTATAAATTGCACAAGATCATTCTCTTCAAGAATGAGACCAATTTTGTATTTCCAGGCACGAAAATTTTCCACACCTTCTAACTTTTCATCAATCTTAGTTCTTGAAGGAATTTTGACCAAAAATGAAAGTGCTCAAAAAATGAAACAAACCTTACCAGAAGATGCGTTGGGTTGAGGAGAGTTGATTAGTGTTGACTGTTTATGATAATTTCAAGATTTGACCTCTGAAACTTGACCTGTGCAAATCTAGACTAGTAGTTTTAGGTTTTCTAGTTTTCTGGTAACAATAAAACCCTAATTTTGAATTTTCGAAAGATTTAACCACTAGAAGACTTCGCCCAGGATATAAAAAGATGTGCTAGGGTTAGGCGCAACTCCCAATGTTATTCTTGGTAAAAAAATCTTTCTTTGTAAAAATCCCTAATTTTCTTGTCCCGACAACCAAGAGATCTAAATACCCAGTAACATTGCTCTTATTCAGTCTAGGTCTGATACAATGTTAAGTTTTAATTCTATTATTAAGTTATATCCAAAGTGCATGAGCATTTAATACATCAACAACATATAAGGATCACTGAAAGAAACACAATCACAAGGTACACAACATTTTATCCCAGGAAACCCTCATGGGGAAGAAAACCCAAAAAAATATTCCTTAATGTAGATAGACCAAAGACCGAACATAAGATCCTCCTCTACTCATTCACTAGGAAGAGTAGCGCACCACTTAACCAAGAAATACCAATAGATAGATCAAAACCCTCCTTGACGTCACCCGTAGTTGCAACAACAACCCCTCCAAGACTTGCACACTTTTTCCTCTTGTTGCATAGTACATAAGTGAGTGTGCAAAGGAGGTGCTATCCTCCTTTATAAATAGTAGTATGTCCTCCCTTAATTAGGTCTAGGCCGACCTGTCACTTTAAACATTTAATTTACATTTAATTTACAAGGCACAAAAGGGTCGACTTTCACAAAGGAAAAATAGGGCATGTTATCCCCATTTTGTGGATAACTAAGGAGATTATTTCTTGGGGCCCTTAGGTTGCAGATATGGATTTTCGAGAGACTACATGACAAATAATACCCTTTTCACAGATGGAAAACCCACTCACCACCACATATTGTCACATATTTGTAGATGGCATCCACCACACCAGCTGGCTTTCGGAAGGCAATGAGCCTTGCTGCATGAGGTACAAGTCAATATTATGGTGAGCATCATTTCAATATTTAAGCCAATTGAGTATTTTGTATCATAGATTTCTCTAGATTTCATGATATATTCTTGGAAATTATGCCTTTTTCCCTGCTTCACCTTGGTGGTTGACATTGTTCCCTAGTAAGTGGTTTTCCTTGGGGATAGGTTTGCTACTGGAAACTCCCTTAATGAGCCATCTTACCGTTCTTGACCATATTTACCACTTTCCATCATTGTTCCCATCCATTTCCTTATCTCTTGGGATTTTAGGGTGTATTGACCCAAGAAAAGGTTGTCCCTCAATCTATGGGAAGAAGGGGCTGAAGGCCCAGAGGGGTTGATGTTAGGTAAAAGATAAAAGCCTTGTATAAACCTTCGAGATGCTTCACCCAAGGATCACTCAAGAAATAAGTGAAACAATTATCTTTGAGTAAATGGGACCCACAATATAATAAAAAATAATTCTTAAAGGGTTAGTAGAAGGAGAGGAGGTCTCATCACGAGCCGACCTCTCACATCCATGAATATCTAGTGGTATGCCATTGTCATCATCTGGTCACCAAACTAGGGAAATGGCTCCCAGTTGCATGGTTGGGAGAAAGGGGGTCTCATCAGGAGACAACCTTTTCATTTCCACTAGGTGTTTGTGGGTGAAATTGCCATCATTTGGTCACCACACCAGGGCAATCACCTTCAACCTATCCTTATGATATATTGAAATAAAACAAAGAAATAAAGATAAAACACAATTGATGGGTTGGGAAAAAGTGCATTGCGTACGAAGGTACCACAGACCCTCTACAAAGGAACCCATGAATGAGACACCATGAACCCTTATATGTCATGATCCCTATGCCCATTGAGTCTTGATCCCAACCAATTCATCCACTTTACATGAATTAGAGAGGGATATCTTGGAAACTCTCCTTGACTTAGGGAAAGATCTACCCAATATGACACCTCTTCAACCCTCCCATATTCAAGCTTAACACGTCGCATACTGTCTTTGAGCAATTAATTGTTTGATATAGTGATATTTGATGCACATGATTAGATGGATTATTTATTGATTGGATTGAATTATCATGATGTTATGACTTGAGATCCTTGGAGGGAATGCTCATTTATCTTTGCAGGACCTAGTTGGTGGACAATTTTGGGAGAACAAGCCTAGCTTGGGATTCCATGGGGCTACAATCCCACAGGCTGGATGAAAAGGACCTGCATGCCGGATGAGAAAGATCAGACTTGGAAGGAATTTATGATGAATTGGACAACATATCCCAGCCCTCACTTTCCAAACAATTTTCCTAGGAGGGGAAAAACGTCCTATTTTTGAGCTTGATGTCATGTTTGGGGGGCTAGGGTATGGTGGTGAGATGATATGCATTGGAACTTGGATGTTTTGAGGTGTTTTAGAATTTGACCATGAAGGAATACATTTGTATGTTTGACACATGTCTTTGGGAATCCTTACTACCCTCATACATCACCAACAACCTTCTCCTAGTGCCAAAACGTCCCCTAAAGGGGTGAGGTCCATGTAAATTAGGTTTTTATTTTTGCAAAAGTGAATTTTTAAATGAATTTTTTAATATTAATTTGTTAAGGGGGAAATATTAGGGCTGTTGACTCTTAATCTTGTGGTTTACCTCTTAATTTGTGGACAAGTCACCTTGGTGACATTTTTTATAAATAAGAGATCATAAGATCTCATTTTAACATAACTTTCCCTCATTGTGAGAAGTATTGGTCTGAAATTTTCTCTACACTTGGCTCTATTTGTCTCTTGTGCTCTTGTTTATGGCTATATTGATGAATGGTTTATGGAGGAGTGAGGCAATATACTTGGATGGTGTTTTCTAGCTTTTATGGTGGATTATCTTGGCATCTTTCTTGATTTTGGTATGGTATTTTACTATTATGCAATCATTCTTTTTCAATTCAAGGATTGCTGTGCTAGGTGCTAGGTGGGAAGTATAAGGGAATAAACCCCCACCATAGTCTTCATCATTTTATGCTTCATCTTATTGATTAAACAAGGGTTTTCTAAGAGAAGTGTAAGGGCATACACCCTCTTAGCTTAAAACTTAGCTAGAGAAACTTGCCTTGGGAAGTAAAAGGGCTTACACCCCCAAGGAGGTAGCTTCTCTAGATCTTTCTCTTTAGTTGACTCCATTAACCCAATAGTAAAGACACCAGTCATACATTTTTTTCATTGGAGATATAAAATCATTGCCTTGGGAAACACAATTTTTGATCTTTTGAAAGGTTTATTGCTTGGAGTTGGTTTGCCACATTAAGATGAGTCTTCCTGTACTAGGGCTTCCCCTCTCTCATATTACTTTAATTTCTGTTACAAACTTTAACCTACATCCATTAGGTCTGCATAACCCTAGCTACTAACACTCTCTTAACTTCTAAACTAACCCTAGACTAGCTCTCTAACTTCACTCACCTAGTCTACTAACTAGGGCACACCTTTTGGGATACTTCTTGGCACTTTCTCATGGTTGATTTTGCTGATGCATGCCATTGAATGCTACATCCATAAGGCTGCAATTTTATGAAGAAAATACATGTTTTAACAACTTGTTTTATTCAGCCTTAAAGTGCCATTTTTCAGTCATAATTGATTTCCATACTCATTCATAATATTGTTGATTGATCTTATGATTTACATGCTGATTTGAATAGCTTACTTGCTGATATAAATTGTCATCTATTGCTGAACATTAGGGACAACAATATTAACTTGCTGATCCATACTAACATATATCATTGCAAGTTGGATTTTCTTGTGTCTTGGGCAGGTACATGTGCACCGGCAACTATATATTTACTTGGCATCCATTTACCTATCTTCACTTACCATTTTCAACCAATAATTTCTTCCATCAATTTACCTTTTGGGATAATTCTCCTTACACTTCCCTTCATCCTTCTCATTCCTCCTAGGGTCACCGAGATCGCCTTCCTAGAGTAACCTAGTCACTCTTGAAGTGCGAGACCTACATCAAGGTGACATTGGGTGTAGGATTCCCATAGTTGTAGCACTTGATTTGTGGTTGGGTCGGGCTTTTCCCAACCTACAACTTGTGCTATAAAATTTTGGCGCCATTGTCTGGGAATATTTTGAATCTTCTTTGTACCCTAACGACACTTTGGTAACCTATCCCAAAGCCTTTCCCTTAGCTTGCATGGAAAATCCACCTAAGGGACGTTCCCTTTCCATTTTCCTTGATGAGATCACCTTGAAGTTCATCTAGCGACTCCACCTTCCACAGATCCACTTTTCCCTTTTTGCCCTTCCATCCCTTGATGAGCCTTGAACTCATCTGGTGACTCCATTGAGGTATTACCCTAAGTGATGGAACCATGGCCTAACGAGACTTACCATGGGCATTCCATAATGTGTACCCTTATCTTGATGTTCAAAATGTCCCTGGCTATCCAAATCATTGTCCAACAGAATGGAGAGAAAGTTGCCCCAAATTTGACGGTGATCGAGCTCTAGAGGTCACCCATGTCGTGAATTATATGAAGTATGCATCAAGATTAAATGTTCTACATGAAGATGTGCTGATGAAAATTTTCATGTCTTCACAAGAATCAAGTCAAAAGGATTGGCTTGCAAACTCATGTAATCCAAAGAGTATCCCTTCTTTTGCAAAGCTCATTGAATAATTTCTCAGCAAATATCAACCAAATTCTCAAAGTTTATAAGATTCTTTCCAAGAGCTCAAACACATTCTTTGCCGAGAAGGTTTTCCGATCGATGATGAGATCATATATGGAGAAAATATTCAAGAAGATCCGCATGAGACATATGATGAATATGGAGTATCCACTCTTCTACTTGATGAGGACATCCAGACCTCTGCTCCTCTTGCACATAAAGAAGAGAAGATGATGAGTTATAATCCTTTTGAGAAATTTGATGATGCTTTGTTCCATGATTGTGGAAATGAAAAAAATTCCAAAAGGATCTCGATGAATTTTCTCTTGCAGAAGATGAAATCATGGAACAACCCTCAGATACAGTTGACGATCACATTGATGATTTCATATAGATTGGAAGATGCTGATGGGATCTGGGTTGTTTAATTTTTTATGGAGATCCTATCTATGACATTGAATTCACATCTCAGATAAAGGATACATAAATCATTTCTTCAAAGAATTTATTTTTACAGCCATATGGTTCATATATGTGCCAACCCGATGATATGTTTACATATTTGTTCCATCCATTTGAGGACGACTTGACGCAACGTTTTTAGGATGATTTTTATTGGGCTCAATATATGCACTATTAATTCCCACATTTAATTATCAACCGAGGCTCGTAAGCTTAGAGGTGCAAGCACAGGAAACGCACGATCAGAGCCTAGTCTAGCCTAATCTAAAACCAACAAAAAAATCTTCAAACCCAGACTGTAGAAAATTGACACTAGTGATTCATCACTAGGACGTAGGAATAACTTAGTGCTATAAAGGCTTAGATCACAATCTTTCATGCACTTAGGGTGATGTTTGTGTGATTAATCGTGAGTAGCTTACTTAAGTTTTCTTTCCTTCAATGATTATTTCCTATAACGGATCCAGACTTAAATGAAATAAAATAAACAAGCAAATGGAAATGAAATTCACGATAGAAACTAACACCTTAGGAAGAATTCCAACGCGGGAAGGTCATGTCTCACGAGTTAGACCTCTAACATGTCAGTTGGTGTTTGAAGCTACAAGCTTGCAATAAGAAGCCAAACAAAATGAAATACTAAAACAAAACTATGTGATCAACAATTTATTGCAAAGATCTATCCTATAATGGGAAGATTAAATTCTATCCTACAAAATGATAACAAAAGAATTCATCAATAACAAAAACAAGAGAGGAAATTAGTGTGGAAATAAGTGTAGACTAATACAAAGCAGTGCAAAAACAAAATTGACTAAGAACATAAATAATTCTTAAAGCAATCCAAACTTAAACTGTATAAATATTAAGCAAATGTAAAATCACACATCCTAAACTCAGAACCACTCATCAAATGAATACATCAATAAAGTAAATGAAAAAGAAAGGGATGGAAAGGGAAAGAGTAAATATGAGAAAAGGAAGTGGTTTTCTGTGTAATTGAGATATGAAGGCACCATTTAAACTCAATAACTAATACACAGAAAATGAGGAAGAGATGACAATGATCTACTCTTGTAATTAATTGATTGTAATGTATAATCAAATTGAGAACTAAGGAGTGAATCGTATGAGGAAAGATGAGGTGAATATAGAAGATAAAGGTGATATATATAGAAAATTGAACAACTTTGTTTTACAATATTTGGGACAACGTAGAATAGGTGAATGGATATGTGAATTGGATAGTAGGTTTCGATGTCTGAGTAGGATGGAAAATAAATGGTGGAAAATGATATATGAAAAGAGAGGTTTGAACGATTAAATAGATGGGAGTGAAGCATGGAAGAGAGGGAACATTGTCCACAATTAATTAAGCACAGAAACAGAGAATTGAAAGGATATGCATAAATATAAGCACACAAAAGTAATGGAAGGAGTACAAAATAAACTCAAAGCTTCAGAAGTGTAATAATGTACTCAATTGAGAAATGTGATCCGAGTCTAAATTCATCCATATAATGCAATAACATAAAATTAACAAAACTTTAATTAACAAAACTAAAATTGACCTGTATTGAAATAAATACACAATGCATAGTTAATCTACCAAGAAAATAGATTATAACAACACTTACCCACGCCAAGGGGCCCTTCCCAGGAGGTAAGTGCTGTTTGAAGACAATCAGATCACTCAAATGATTGGAACCATGCACATAAACAACATCTCTTTCATTTCATCGAACTCAAAAAATTACAAGTCTCTTACAATCTTGGCATTGCCATGATGACACCCTAAGATCCATTACGAAAGAATTCCGATAATGATAATTGGATTTCTCATAGACCTATGCAGCTTATTTATACATGAAAAATCATTGAGAAGTGGATGGGACCGAATTCCAATGCTCAGATTTCAAATTTTACATTTTTTGGAATGAAATCACATAAATATGGGGTTTTCATCAATTTGGGCAGATTCAAGTTGAATACCCACCAATAACTCTTAAAATGTTTTGGATTTTGAAAAAATGGCCATGGAGTACTCAATTTTTCATATTCTATAAAACACCCATATCGTAGAAAGTCTATATATGATTCCATATGCACGAAAATCGAGGCGCAAGTTGGCAGTTTGATATTTTTGCTAATTTTTGCAGAATCGCTTCCCCTATGCTGGAAGTCCACATGTGTGATCTGGGTGATTTCTTCTACTTATTTTTGCATGTAAACATCGCTCTGGACAAAACCCATGTCCTCGATTTTACTCTAGAAACTTTCCAAAATTTCGAATTATTTCTAGTACCAGATTGTTGTTGATGCTCGTACCAGACGAGCACAAAATTGGTACAGGATGAGCGCAGAACTGGTACCGGAAAATCTGAGTACTGTATGACATGGAGTGTGGGTACCGGATGACATGGAGTATGCGTACCAGATGACTGTGCAGGTACCGGTTGATTGTATAACCTTTTGGTACCAGATGACTTGGAGTACCGGATGAGCGCAGGATTGGTACCAAACGAGCTGAGTACTAGATGACATGGAGTGTGAGTACCATATGACATAGAGTATGGGTACTAGATGACTGTGCAGGTATCGTTTGACTATAGAAACTTCAGGTACCAAATGATTTGGAGTACCGGATGAGCGCAGTATTGGTACCAGACGAGCTGGTACTGGATGGCATGGAGTACCATATGAGCGAAGTATTGGTATAGGACGAGATGGTACTAGATGACATGGAGTGTGTGTACCATATGACATGGAGCGTGGGTACCATATGACTATGTAGGTTCCAGTTGACTGTAGAACCTTCTGGTACCGGATGACTTTGAGTATCGGATGACCTGCAATGCGAGTACCAGAACGAGAACAATATAGGTACCAGAACATGGACAATGCATATATCGGAACCTGAAAAGTACAAAACATGTTTCTTGGACATATAAACATAGGATTAAACCATCATCAACAAAAATATTGTATAATCATCATTTTAATCACTAAAAATATGGAAAATTATGTATTCACCACATAGGATGAATAACAAGAGATAATAGAGGTTTATGGTGTAATTAGCGATATATTATTGATGAAATGTGGGGAGAAGGTGTAATGATGAGTGTATTTGTATGGAGGAAAATATGACAAAACTGGAGCCCAACACACCCCCAAACCCAAAGATTTTGAATGTCCTCATGCAAACAAGGTGAAGAACTTATTATACTCTGCTTATAGATTTATGTGATATTGTTTCTTTTGTGTAGGTGTTAGTTCTTGTGGAATGACACATTGGAAACTATCACGAATTGAATTTCAAACAGAAAAACAAAATTATCATAAAAATGGAGGACAAACAGTGGATGGGGTATAAGAGTGATGTTGAATGGTGTGCATGTGGAGAATGGTTTATAAAATAATGGTGATGGTGGTCGTATGAACTTGGACGCCTTTATACTCTGTATCTTACATCAATTTTAAGACCAATATTTACTTTGTGGTTCTTTGTTTGGATAAGCAACAATGATTTCATCCTCTTTGAGATGGTTTAAGAATGATTTATGATGTATAAAGAGAAGACACTATAGATGTTGCTTTGAATTTGTATACCACATATTTCTTTTTCATTACTTGGTCTTATCATCAAAGTATATTTTTCATTATGACAAGTGGAGTGAAGATGGAGGGTTTATTGAGTAGTTGTGATAATGCATAGTGGAGTGTGGAGTGGGTAATAGTGGTTATGCATCATGTTTTCCAAGTTCTTAGTAAATTAAAAATATTTGTACCAGTTTTACCTCAAGTTACCCTTGCTTTGAATTCTAATGCATGTTGAAGTGTAAACTATGCAGAACAAGACAAAATGTCTACAAAATCATGATGTAGACTGCTGAAATATGAAGATGAAGTGGAGAAAGGTTGAGAAATGATGGGCATCTAGGAGAGAGTTGATGAATGTTGATTTGCTAAGATTCCTTATGTCTCTCTCTCCCCCATACCTGCTAGTTTGCATGCCCTCATGCAAACTCTTATTAGCACAAAAATTGTTGCAAGATGAAAGAGGACTATGTGGAACTAGTGCATGAGGAATGAAGGATATAAATGAAGCATGTCGAAGACGAGATATGTTAAAAATATCCTGCAAAAAGTACCCTCGAAAAAGATTTAAATTTCTGTACTGTTGCTACAGGAACCTACTGGTTTCTGTACCAATAGTACCAGAACAAAAAAATCTAAAAGAACTTAACCCAATACTGTTATTATGAGAGAAGAAATATACATTGATGTCATGCTTAAAGAAACAACCAAAACTTAATCTTTATTCATGCTTACAAATTTAGAAAAGAAATTTATTTTAAAACATTACAAGCATAAAGGAAATTCTTAAATTACTTATTACATATGATTTCATCAATCATTAACAGTTGTATGCTCAAGAAACCATGTAGATTATGATGGGGGATTTTCCCACTTATCCTTAAACAAGAGAACACGAGGAGATAAGTGGTCTTTAATAAATGAGAAACCAATAGGAAACCAATAGGAAACCAATCATCCTTGTTTGACTTTTTAGAGAATTTCTGTCATTCAAGTGAGATTGATAAAGTTCACATTTGAGTTTATTAGACTCTGACAATTATGGGTCCCACCTCTAGGACAATGACATCCTGGGTATGAATGAAAGGGTCTTAAGACCATCTTATAGACATTATCAAATGGCAATTAGATGAGGTTCATTATCCTTTTGTTCAACCATGCATGCTTCTTCTTAAGGATTTACACAAGTATACTGTTCATACGGACAAATATAGATTAGGCATAATGAAAGACATCAAAATCAAAACCCATTGCCAAGAAGCCTATTCAGTACTCCGATGGGGTAATTTTGACATCTACGAAATATTTTTCCCAGGCAGAATGCCCCACTGCCCATGAGCATGTTCAATGCCATGATGGGTTTGCCTAGTTATACCACAGGCTGGTACCCACTGTTAACAGACCCGTTCAGTATCCCGACGAGTTAGCTTCTTACACCCATTTTTCATCAAAGGCTCTTGTCCCAATATTTACCCTTAAAATAAAATTTATAGATTGCATTTGCATGGGTGAAAGGTGAAACATATTTGAAAACCTTTTTACATGATGGGATGGTATTGAGTTGGAAGATATTTTATAGATTCCCCATAAAATATTATTCGTATGAAAAATAGACTTATGTATCGAGATTAGTCGAAAGACATATCATGGTCAAACTTACTTAATGTGTGGTGGATGAGGCCATGAGAGAATGACCTAAAGGTGCCTCTAGTCCCCAAGTTCATCTTCTCCATATAATATTGTGTTCCCTCACAAGTAGAAGTTTCATTCACTCTCCTGCTACTATTTGATAAGAATGCTTGAATAACAAGTTCTGATATGAAACTAGGATGTACAAGTTACTTATGGGCATAATTATGCAAACCTTAAAGATTTTGTAAATCCCCATAATATTTTAAAGATTAGGATTATGAGCAACTGTTATTATTAATAGTCAGAAATCTATATGTAATAATAAGAAGAAATATCTTAAGTTGTTTTGGTTTTTTATGTTAGATCACCAATATTATCTTCATCTCATTTCATTTATTTGAAAAGAGACACGAAATATGTTTCATTTATTTAGAACTAGGTTAAATAACATGCAACTTTTACTCTATCCTACCTAAGAACAAGAAATTATATTTCACGTGTAAGAATATTTCCAATGTAACCATGTGCATAACATGTGTAGAAACACATTCATACTCATGTTTGAAACATAAGCATTAATGTATACTAGAGTATGAAGAACCGATTGCTTTGGTGATGATATGAAGAGTTGTTGAAGACGAGAGTGGTGGTTCAATCTGGTTGTCGTCTGGAACCAATGTTCGATATAGTTATGATGTTCTTGGTTCACTTCCTCATTTAGACCACTCTGCATGTCTCCCTCTGTCATGCCAGAAATATCATAACTGGTCTCGTCAGTGCATGGAGGATCTTCAGAAAGGCATATCAAAAAATCCTTGATCTTAGGTTCTAATGTTGGCTCTCCATCGAATGTGGTCCATGATTCTTCAATCTCCTCGATAGATTGTAAAGGGGAATCAAAGGAGACTTCTAGATCTTCTTGTGGATGTAGAGTGACATTTAAGTTCTTGACTGTTGTCAAGATTTGTTCTTCGTGAGAGGCTTAGATTGAGATACCGGCTACTGCTAGGATTGAGAGAGTTCTGTTAAATTTTTGATCATCTTTGAATTATTGTTGCTGGTTGATGGGTCCTGTTGCACAAATGGATTAGTGTAGAGGGGGGGCTCTTACAGTGCCCAAAAACTGTTTTTTTTTTAAATCCTAAAGAAATCAAAAGAAACAAACTAAAAGAAAATGTAAGAAAACCAATTATATACTCGAAGCACCACTGTGCTACTAGGACACTGATTTCACCAAGTTATTTGTTCACACAAGTTAGCTTCTCTTCTCATATATATATATGGCTAATGCTAATAAAACACAAATTCTAACTACTGAAAGGAAGAGGACAACCTAACTTTGGAGCAACCCCACTAAATTGGATACGTGGGATCTTTCCTCACATCTTACCGTCTTATCTCCACCCTTATGTCATCGTTAAAATCACACCACACTTGCATGAAAAGAAACACACTTGCATGCAAAAAACACTCAAGGCTTTGGAGAAATAAAAACAACCTACTTTGTGGTTCTTTGTTTGGATAAGCAACAATGATTTCATTTTCTTTGAGATGGTTTAAGAATGCTTTATGATGTACAAAGATAAGAAACTATAGCTATTTCTTTGTATTTGTATACCACATATTTCCTTTTCATTACTTGGTCTTATCATCAGAGTATATTTTTCATTATGACAAGTGGAGTGAAGATGGAGGGTTTACTGAGTAGTTGTGATAATGCATAATGGAGTGTGGAGTGGGTAATAGTGGTTATGCATCATGTTTTCCAAGTTCTTAGTAAATTAAAAAGATTTGTACCAGTTTTACCTCAAGTTACCCTTGCTTTGAATTCTAATGCATGTTGAAGTGTAAAATATGCAGAACAAGACAAAATGTCTACAAAATCATGATGTAGACTGCTGAAATTTGAAGATGAAGTGGAGCAAGGTTGAGAATTTATGGATATCTAGGAGAGAGTTGATGAATTCTAATCTGTTGAGATTCATTATGTCTCTATCTCCCCCATACCTGCTAGTTTGCATGTCCTCATGCAAACTCTTATTAGCTCTTATTAGCAAAAAAATTGTTGCAAGATGAAAGAGGACTATCTGGAACTGGTGCATGTGGACTGAAGGATATAAATGAAGTATGTCGAAGCTGAGAGATTCCGAAAATATCCTGCAAAAAGTACCCTAAAAAAAGATTTAAATTTCTATACTGTTGGTACAAGAACCTACTGGTTTCTTTACCAGTAGTACCGGAACAAAAAAATCTAAAAGAACTTAAACCAATACTGTTATTATGAGATAAGAAACATACATTGATGTCATGCTTAAAGAAACAACCAAAACTTAAAATTTATTCATGCTTACAAATTTGGAAAATGAATTTATTTTAAAACATTACAAGCATAAAGGAAATTCTCAAATTATTTATTACATATGATTTCATCAATCATTACCAGTTGTATGCTCAAGAAACCATGTAAATTATGATGGGGGATTTTCCCTCTTTTCCTTAAACAAGAGAACATGAGGAGATAAGTGGTCTTTAATAAATGAGAAACTGATAGGAAACCAATCATTCCTGTTTGATTTTTCAGAAAATTTCTGTCATTCAAGTGATATTGATAAAGTTCGTATTTGAGTTTATTAGACTCCCACACTTATGGGTCCCACCTCTAGGACAATGACATCCTGGGTATGAATGACAGGGTCTTAAGACCATCTTACTAACATTCTCAAATGACAATTAGATGAGGTTCATTAACCTTTTGTTCAACCATGCGTGCTTCTTCTTAAGGATTTACACAAGTATGTTGTTCATATAGACAAATATAGATTAGTCATAATGAAAGACATCAAAATTAGAACCCATTTCCAAAAAGACTGTTTAGTACTCCGATGGGGTAATTTTGACATCTAATAAATATCCTTCCCAGGAAGAATGCCCCATTGCCCACAAGCATGTTCAATACCCTGATGGGTTTGCCTAGTTATACTATAGGCTGGCACCCGCTGCCAGCATACCTGTTCAATATACCGACGGGTTAGCCTCTTAAACCCATTTTCCATCAAAGGCTCTTGTCCCAATATTTACCCTTAAGATAAAATTTATATATTGCATTCGCATGTGTGAATGGGAAAGCATCTATGCAAACCTTTTTAAAGGATGGAATGGTATTGATTTGGAAAATATTTTATAGATTGCCCATAAGGATTGTTCGTACGAAAAATAGACTTATGTATCGAGATTAGTTGAAATACATATCATGGTCAAACTTACTTAATGTGTGGTGGATGAGGCCATGAGAGAATGACCTAAAGGTGCCTCTAGTCCCCAAGTTCATCTTCTCCATATAAGATTGTGTTCCCTCACAAGTAGAAGTTTCCTTCACTCTCCTGCTACTATTTGATAAGAATGCTTGAATAACAAGTTCTGATATGAAACTAGGATGTACAAGTTACCTATCGGCATCATTATGCAGACCTTAAAGATTTTGTAAATCCCCATAATATTTTAAAGATTAGGATTATGAGCAACTGTTATTATTAATAGTCATAAATCTATATGTAATAATAAGAAGAAATATCTTAAGTTGTTTTGGTTTTTTTATGTTAGATCACCAATATTATCTTCATCTCATTTCATTTATTTGAAAAGAAACACGAAATATGTTTCATTTATTTAGAACTAGGTTAAATAACATGCAACTTTTACTCTATCCTACCTAAGAACAAGAAATTATATTTCACGTGTAAGAATATTTCCAATGTAACCATGTGCATAACATGTGTAGAAACACATTCATACTTAGGTTTGAAACATAAGCTTTAATGTATACCAGAGTATGAAGAACCAGTTGCTTTGGTGATGATGTGAAGAGTTCTTGAAGACGAGAGTGGTGGTTCAATCTGGTTGTCATCTGGAACCAATGTTCGATATAGTCATGATGTTCTTGGTTCACTTCCTCATTTAGACCACTCTGCATGTCTCCCTCTGTCATGCCAGAAATATCATAACTGGTCTCATTAGTGCATGGAGGATCTTCAGAAAGGCATATCAAAAACTCCTCGATCTTAGGTTCTAATGTTGGCTCTCCATCGAATGTGGTCCATGATTCTTCAGTCTCCTTGATAGATTGTAAGGGGGAATCAAAGGAGACTTCTAGATCTTCTTGTGGATGTAGAGTGACATTTAAGTTCCTGACTGCTATCAAGATTTGTTCTTCGTGAGAGGCTTAGATTGAGATACTAGCTACTGCTAGGATTGAGAGAGTTCTGTTAAATTTTTGGTCATCTTTGAATTATTGTTGCTGGTTGATGGGTCCTGTTGCAAAAATGGATTAGTGTAGAGGGGGGGCTCTTATAGTGCCCCAAAACCCTTTTGTTTTAAATCCTAAAGAAATCAAAAGAAACAAACTAAAAGAAAATGTAAGCAAACCAATTATACACTCGAAGCACCACTGTGCTACTAGGACCCTGATTTCACAAAGTTATTTGTTCACACAAGTTAGCTTCTCTTATCATATATATATATATATATATATATATATATATATATATATGGCTAATGCTAATAAGACACAAATTCTAACTACTGAAAGGAAGAGAACAACCTAACTTTGGAGCAACCCCACTAAACTGGATGCATGGGATCTTTCCTCACATCTAACCGTCTTCTCTCCTGTAACATACCCACTATCATTATTTTTAAAAATTTTGGGGTTAAACTCCCACAATGGGGAATCTCCAGAAACCCTCATTAGCGAAGTGCCAATCCCTGGTTCAATATCGGGATTCGGGGTTCCTAATGTCAAAATTCATTCACCCCCATAACTTGCGATCCTCCGAATTCCGATGCACTCCTTACGCATTAGCTTCCTAGGCCAAGGCTGTGATTCACTGCCTTTATGACCGTGGTCTTACCTTCCTTCGGGGATACTCCTATCGGAGTTTCGGGATTTTCGATGTCGTAATTCAGGAGTCCTCAGAACTCGCGACTCTCCGATCCCCGATATGCCCCTAACGCATTAGACCTCTAGGCTATACGATAGCCCATGTGACCATTTACCATAGGACCACCGCCGTATACCCCCCCCATCGGGGTTTCGACATTTGTGATAACACAAAACGCATGTCCACGGGAATTGCGATTTCCCGATTCGCGACGCGCCTTTCTGATCACGCTAGCCCAACTGTTTTAGTCCCCGGTCCACATGACCAACTCCGTGACCACTACATTATCCCCGTCGGGGCTACGGGGTTTCCCATGTCACAAGACCCACGTCCACGGGACCCATAGTATCCCGATTCCTGATTCTCTCCGGGTGCTTGACACGCGTACTCCCTACAGCTCCGTCCTCCTCCGCTAATGGGCTTGACAGTTGGCTCCCACTCATCGGGGTTTCGCGGTTCGCGATTCCGTATGGCAAGATTTCCTTGCATTCAAAAACCCCGATATGCCGAACCCCGACTATTTTAGATCCACGGACACGCGTCCCTCAAATGATGGACGGTCCTGATTGTATCGGAGAATCGCGTATCGCGATTCCCTTGTGTACGAGTCCCTTGTCTCCGG
>ML790649.1:32544-87057 GCA_009831015.1 Picea engelmannii | reverse complement strand
TAGGGGATTGGGTATTTTTAAGACTACAACCATACAAACAGATGTCCCTCAAGCAATCCAAGAAGGATAATAAATTATCACCAAAGTACTATGGCCCTTATAAGGTGTTGCAAAAGATTGGTACTATGGAATACAAATTGGAGCTGCTTGCATCTTCATGAGTATACCCAGTTTTCCATGTTTCATGCTTAAAGAAGGTTATAGGCGACAAGATCCCAGTTCAAACTATATTGCCAGAACTTGACGAGGAAGGAAAAATCATATTGGAGCCTGAAGCCATCACTGACACAAGAATTCTCCAGTTGAGGAATAAATTCATTTCAAAGTATCTCATTAAATGGAGGTTACTACCGGCTAAAGATTCCACTTGGGAGGATGAGTCTTTTATACAGAAGCATCCAATGTTACTCAAGCATTGCGGACAACACTTGTCTCAAGGGGAGGGGCATGTTAAACCCTAATATTGGCTCATTATCCCTTAATTGGGGCATATTATATTAGTAATGTTATTTTATTTATGTCGGCTTTAGGCCATTAGTTGTAATTATACCTCCTAGTCTCCTATATATACCAAGGAGACATTTTCATTTTGGATCATGTTGTACTTGAACATTTAAGTGGAGTAAAAGGAGGTTGCCCCCTCGAAGAGGCTTATTATTTGAAATTATCTCTTTTTCAAGGCGTTGAGTACCTTTTCTGAGGTTTTTCTATGCTATATTGATATTTGGTTCTTAACATTCTTGTTGCTGGTTGATGGGTCCTATTTCACACATGGATTAGTGTAGAGGGGGGATTCTTACAGTGCCCAATTTTTTTTTTAAACCCTAAAGAAATAAAAAGAAGAAAACTAAAAGAAAATGTAAGCAAACCAATTATATACTCGAAGCGCCACTGTGCTACTAGGACCTTGCTATCACAAAGTTATCTGTTCACACAAGTTAGCTTCTCTTATTTATATATATATATATATATATATATATATATATATATATATATATATATGGATAATACTAATATAACACAAATTCTAACTACTAAAAGGAAGAGGGCAACCTAACTTTGGAGCAACCCCACTAAAGTGGATGAGTGGGCTCTTTCCTCACGTCTTACCGTCTTCTCTCTACCCTTAGGTCATCCTTAAAATAACACCACACTTGCATGAAAATAACACTCAAGGCATTGGAGAAATAAAAACAACCTACCTATTCTCTAATCCCTTTAGCACCTCCTCGACAACAATGCCAAATTGTTGAGCTAAATATATGCACTGTCAATTCCCACATTTAATTATCAATCGGGGTTCCTAAGCTTCGAGGTGCAGGCGCAAGAAACACATGATCAGAGCCTAGTCTAGCCTAATCTAAAGCCGACATAACAATCTTCAAACCCACACTGCAGGAAATTAACACTAAAGATTCATCATTGAGACGTAGGAATAACTTAGTGCTATAAAGGCTTAGATCACATTCTTTCATGCACTCAGGGTGATGTTCGTGCGATTAATTGTGAGTAGCTTACTTAAGTTTTCTGTCCTTCAATGATTATTTCCTATAACGGATCCAGATTTAAATGCAATAAAATAAACAAGCAAATGTAAATGAAATTCACGATAGAAACTAACACCTTAGGAAGAATTCCAATGCAGGAAGGCCATGTCTCACGAGTTAGACCTCTAATATGTCCATTGGTGTTTGAAACTACAAGCTTGCAATAAGAAGCCAAACAAAATGAAATACTAAAACAAAACTATGTGATAAAAAATTTATTGCAAAGACCTATCATAAAATGGGAAGCTTAAATTCTCTCCTACAAAATGATAAAAAAAACATTCATCAATAAAAAAAACAAGAGAGGAAATTAGTGCGGAAATAAGTGTAGACTAATACAAAGTAGTGCGAAAACAAAATTGACTAAGAACATAAATAATTCTTAAAGCAATCCAAACTTAAACTGTAGAAATATTAAGCCAATGTAAAATCACACATCCTAAACTCAGAACCACTCATCAAATGAATACATCAATAAAGTAAATGAAAAAGAAAGGGATGGAAAGGAAAATAATGAATATGATAAAAGGAAGTGGTTTTTTGTGTAATTGAGATATGAAGGCAACATTTAAACTCAATAACTAATACACAGAAAATGAGGAAGAGATGACAACGATATTCTCTTGTAATTAATTGATTGTAATGTATAATCAAATTGACAACTAAGGAGAGAATCATGTGAGGAAAGATGAGGTGAATATAGAAGAGAAAGGTGATATATATAGAAAATGGAACAACTCTGTTTTACACTATTTGGGACATTGTAGAATAGGTGAATGGATATGTGAATTGGATAGTAGGTTTTGATGTGTGAGTAGGATGGAAAATCAATGGTGGAAAAGGATAGATGCAAACATTGGTTTGAACGATTAAATAGATGGGAGTGAAGCATGGAAGAGAGGGAACATTGTCTATAATTAATTAAGCACAGAAACCGAGCATTGAAAGGATATGCAGAAACATAAGCACACAGAAGTAATGGAAGGAGTACAAACTAAACTCAAAGATTAAGAAGTGTAATAATGTACTTAATTGAGAAATGTGATCTGAATCTAAATTCATCCATCTAATGAAACAACATAAAATTAACGAAACTTTAACTGAAATGATAACAAAACTAAAATTGACATGTAATGAAATAAACACACAATGCAATGTTAATCTACCAAGCAAATAGAATATAACAACACTTACCCATGCGGAGGGACCCTTCCCAGGAGGTGAGTGTTGCTTGAAGACAATTAGATCACTCAAATGCTTGGAACCATGCACATGAACATCATCTCTTTCATTTCATCAAACTCAGAAAATTACAAGTCTCTTACAATCTTGGCATTGTCATGATGACACCCTAAGATCCATTACAAAAGAATTACCATAATGATAATTGTATTTTTCATAGCCCTATGTGGCTTATTTATACATGAAAAATCATTGATAAGTGGATGGGACCAAATCCCAATGCTCAGATTTCAAATTTTACATTTTTTGGAATGAAATCACAAAAATCTGGGGTTTTCATCAATTTGGGCAGATTCAAGTTGAAGACCCACCCATAACTCTTAAACAGTTTTAAATTTTGAAAAAATTCTCATGTTTTACTCAATTTTTCATATTCTAGACAAAACCCATATCGTATAAATTCTATATCTGATGCCATATGCACATAAATCGAGGCACACGTTGGAAGTTTGAGATTTTTGCTAATTTTTGCAGAATCATTCCCCCTGAGCTAGAGGTCCACACATGTGATACGGGTGAATTATTCCTCACTTTCTTGCATGTAAACGTCACTCTGGACAAAACCCATGTCCCCGATTTCCCTCTAGAAACTTTTCCAAATTTCAAATTATTTCTAGTACCGGACTGTTGTTGATGCTGGTACTGAATGAGCACAACATTGGTACTGGACAAGAACATAATTGGTACCGAATGATATGAGTGCTGGATGACATGGAGTGTGGGTACCATATGACATGAAGTATGGGTACCAGATGCCTGTGCAGGTACCGGTTGGTTGTAAAACCTTCTGGTACCGGATGATTTGGAGTATTGAATGAGTGCAATATTGGTACATGACGAGCTAAGTACTGGATGACATGGAGTGTGGGTACCATATGACATGGAGTATGGGTGCCATATGAATGTGCAGGTATCAGTTGACTATAGAACCTTTTGGTACTGGTTGACTTGGAGTACCGGATGGGCGTAGTATTGGTACCAGACAAGCTGGTACTTGATGACATGGAGTACCGGATGAGCGCAGTATTGGTACCAGATGAGATGGTACTGGATGACATGGAGTGTGGGTATCATATGACATGGAGTGTGGGTACCGGATGAATGTCCAGGTACCGGTTGACTGTAGAACCTTCTGGTACCGAATGACTTGGAGTATCGGATGACCTGCAGTGCGGGTACCGGAACATGAATAATACAGGTACCAGAACATGGGCAGTGCATATACCAGAACCTAAATAGTACAAAAAATCATGTTTCTTGGACATAGAAACATAGGATTAAACCATCATCGACAAAACTATTGTATAATCATCCTTTTAATCACTAAAAATATGGAAAATTATGTATTAACCACATAGGATGAATACCAAGAGATAATGGTGGTTTATGGTGTAATTAGAGAATATTATTGACGAAATGCGGGGAGAAGGTGTAATGATGAGTGTATTTGTATGGTGGAAAATATGACAAAACTGGAGCCCAACACACCCCCAAACCCAAGGATTTTCATGTCCTCATGCAAACAAGGTGAAGAACTTATGATACTCTTCTTATAGATTTATGTGACATTGTTTCTTTTGTGTAGGTGTTTGTTCTTGCGGAATGACACTTTGGAAACTATCAATAATTGAATTTCAAACAGAAAAACTAAATTATCATAAAAATGGAGGACAAACAATGGATGGGGTATTAGAGTGATGGTGAATGGTGTGCATGTAAAGAATGGTTTATAAAATGATGGTGATGGTGGTCGTATGAACTTGGATGCCTTTATACTCTGTATCTTACATCAATTTTAAGACCAATATTTACTTTGTGGTTCTTTGTTTGGATAAGAAACAATGATTTCATCCTCTTTGAGATGGTTTAAGAATGCTTTATGATGTACAAAGAGAAGACACTATAGATGTTGCTTTGTATTTTTATACCACATATTTCCTTTTCATTACTTGGTCTTATCATCAAAGTATATTGTTCATTATGACAAGTGGAGTGAAGATGGAGGGTTTATTGAGTAGTTGTGATAATGCATAGTGGAGTGTGGAGTGGGTAATAGTGGTTATGCATCATGTTTTCCAAGTTCTTAGTAAATCAAAAATATTTTTACCAGTTTTACCTCAAGTTACCCTTGCTTTGAATTCTAATGCATGTTGAAGTGTAAACTATGCATAACAAGATGAAATGCTTGCAAAATCATGATGTAGACTGCTGAAATTTGAAGATGAAGTGGAGCAAGGTTGAGAACTGATGGATATCTAGGAGAGAGTTGATGAATGCTGATCTGCTGAGATTCCTTATGTCTTTCTCTCCCCCATACTTGCTGGTTTGCATGTCCTCATGCAAACTCTTATTAGTACAGAAAATGTTGCGAGATGAAAGAGGACTATGTGGAACTGGTGCATGTGGATTGAAGGATAGAAATGAAGTATGCCGAAGCTGAGAGATGCTGAAAATATCCTGCAAAAAGTACCCTCGAAAATATTTAAATTTCTGTACTGTTGGTACAGGAACCTATTGGTTTATGTACCAGCAGTACCAGAACAAAAAAATATAAAATAACTTAAACCAATACTGTTATTATGAGAGAACATACATTGATGTCATTCTTAAAGAAACAACCAAAAATTAAACTTTATTCATGCTTACAAATTTGGAAAAGAAATTTATTTTAAAACATTACAAGAATAAAGGAAATTCTTGAATTACTTATTACATACGATTTCATCAATCATTAACAGTTATATGCTCAAGAAACCATGTAAATTATGATGGGGGATTTTCCCTCTTATCCTTAAACAAGAGAACATGAGGAGATAAGTGGTCTTTAATAAATGAGAAATCGATAGGAAACCAGTCATCCTTGTTTGATTTTTTAGAGAATTTATGTCATTCAAGTGATATTGATAATTTCACATTTGAGTTTATTAGACTCCCACACTTATGGGTCCCACCTATAGGAAAATGACATCCTAGGTATGAATGACGAGGTCTTAAGACCATCTTACGGACATTCTCAAATGACAATTAGATGAGGTTCATTAGCCTTTTGTTCAACCATGCATGCTTCTTCTTAAGGATTTACACAAGTATATTGTTTATACAAACAAATATAGATTAGGCATAATGAAAGACATCAAAATCAGAGCCCATTGCCAGCAAGCCTGTTCAATACTTCGATGGGGTAATTTTGAAATCTAAGAAATATCCTTCCCAGGCAGAATTCCCCATTGCCCGCGAGCCTGTTTAGTACCCTGATTGGTTTGCCTAGTTATACCACAGGCCGATACCCGCTGCCAACATACCTATTCAGTATCCTGACGGGTTAGCTTCTTACACCCATTTCCCATCAAAGTCTCTTGTCACAATATTTAACTTTAGGATAAAATTTATAGATTTCATTCACATTGGTGAATGAGAAAACATATTTGAAAACCTTTTTACAGGATGGGATGGTATTGAGTTGGAAGATATTTTATAGATTTCCCATAAAATATTGTTCGTATGAAAAATAGACTTATGTATCAAGATTAGTTGAAAGACATATCATGGTCAAACTTACTTAATGTGTGGTGGATGAGGCCATGAGAGAATGACCTAAAGGTGCCACTAGTCCCCAAGTTCATCTTCTCCATACAAGATTGTGTTCCCTCACAAGTAGAAGTTTCATTCACTCTCCTGCTACTATTTGATAAGAATGCTTGAATAACAAGTTCTGATATGAAACTAAGATATACAAGTTACCTATGGGCATCATTATGCAGACCTTAAAGATTTTGTAAATCCCTATAATATTTTAAAGATTAGGCTTATGAGAAACTGTTATTGTTAATAGTCAGAAATCTGTATGTAATAATAAGAAGAAACATCTTAAGTTGTTTTGGTTTTTGATGTTAGATCACCAATATTATCTTCATCTCATTTTATTTATTTGAAAAGAAACATGAAAGATGTTGCATTTATTTAGAACTAGGTTAACTAACATGCAACTTTTACTCTATCCTACCTAAGAACAAGAAATTATATTTCACATGTAAGAATATTTCCAATGTAACCATGTGCATAACAGGTGTAGAAACACATTCATACTCAGGTTTGAAAGATAAGATTTAATGTATACCAGAGTACGAAGAACTATTTGCTTTGGTGATGATGTGAAGAGTTGTTGAAGAAGAGAGTGGTGGTTCAATATGGTTGTTGTCTGGAACCGATGTTCGATATAGTCATGATGTTCTTGGTTCACTTCCTCATTTAGACCACTCTGCATGTCTCCCTCTGTCATGCTAGGAATATCATAACTGGTCTCATTAGTGCATGGGGGATCTTTAGAAAGGCATATGAAAAACTCCTTGATCTCAGGTTCTAATGTTGGCTCTTCATTGAATGTGGTCCATGATTCTTCAGTCTCCTCGATCGATTGGCAAATGGAATCAAAGGAGACTTCTAGATCTTCTTGTGGATGCAAAGTGGCATTTAAGCTCTTGACTATTGTCAATATTTGTTCTTCCTGAGAGGCTGAGATTGAGATACCAACTGGTGCTAGGATTGAGAGAATCCTGTTAAATTATTGATCATCTTTGAATTCTTGTTGCTGGTTGATGGGTCCTGTTTCACACATGGATTAGTGTAGAGGGGGGGTTCTTACAGTGCCCAATTTTTTTTTTTTAAAAATCCTAAAGAAATAAAAAGAAGAAAACTAAAATAAAATGTAAGCAAACCAATTTTATACTCGAAGCGCCATCATGCTAGTAGGACCCTGCTATCACCAAGTTATTTGTTCGCACAAGTGAGCTTCTCTTCTCATATATCTATCTATCTATATATATATATATATAATGCTAATAAAAAAAAAATTCTAACTACTGAAAGGAAGAGGACAACCTAACTTTGGAGAAACCCCACTAAAGTGGATGCATGGGCTCTTCCCTCACATCTTACCGTCTTATCTCCACCCTTAGGTCATCCTTAAAATCACACCACACTTGCATGAAAATAACACTCAAGGATTTGGAGAAATAAAAGCAACCTATCTATTCTCTAATCCCTTTATCACCTCCCTGACAACGACGAAAAAATGTTGGGCTAAATATATGCACTATTAATTCCCACATTTAATTATCAACTAGGGATCGTAAGCTTCGAGGTGCAGGCGCAAGAAACACAGGATCATAGTCTAGTATAGCCTAATCTAAAGCCAACAAAACAATATTCAAACCCACACTACAGGAAATTAACACTAATGATTCATCACTGGGATGTAGGAATAAATTAGTGCTATAAAGGCTTAGATCACAGTCTTTCATGCACTCAGGGTGATGTTCGTGTGATTAATCGTGAATAGCTTACTTAAGTTTTCTGTCCTTCAATGAGTATTTCCTATAGCAGTGATCTAGGTGGATATTGGTGGTCGCTCGCCTATTCCACTTGGACCCACACCATTGTTTCTTTTAGTTTTCCAGTTTCCTTAATTGTAGCACAATTTACTATTTTTAGCAGTTCTTCGGGTCCTGAACTTCCGTAGCTGTTTTGAGGCCCTAAACGATGTTTTTTGGGCATGAATACTCCAACGAATATGAGTTCGTTCTGGACTCGATATTCGCTATCAGTAATGTATTCCTCGGATAGATCTTTCTAACGATGTATCATGTGTGTCAAATTGAGATAGTATGCCAAAGTTACGACCCCAAGAAATTGATGTACCAATTTACCCCAACGGGGCCCATATTCTGGCGTTTCATCTCCTAGGGTTAGGTTTTTGGATGTTTAGGGTTTTCCATTGTTTCTCAGTAATATATAGGCCTTCGAGCCTCATTGTAACAGGTAGTTCAGAGGCCAGTAGCTGCCACATCTCTTCTCAGAGATAAGCTACCAACGCCCTAGCTAGTTTATTTCCATTCTGTCTGTAAGCATTTTTCAGTCATTTGTTATTAATGAAATGAAGTCTTATTTCCGCTGCATCTCTCCATTTATGTGTATTTATGTATTTCATTATGTTCCTACATAAATCAGGATTAGTGGTATCAAAGCAGTCTTCTCATTCTTGATATTTCTTTGCATGTCCCCAACGAGGTCGGGGTATAAGGAGTTGCGGCTTGATCTGGTTGAACCTTTGCAAGATCAGTCTCGCAAACCCCGAAGACCGCCCATGGGGGAAGAAATGAAATATGAGGGAGTAGGAGATCCTATCAAAATGTTGCTCGAGGAGGCCCTCGAGAAACAAAGGAACGCGATGATGGACACCTTTGCCCAGATTCTTCAACGGATTCCCACTAGCAGCGCATCGACATCCAACAACCACTCTGGAGGTGCCACTCCTTTTAAGGTACAAGTAAACTTTGACATTCTGATATTTGAGGGCCAAATAGATGCAGATGCCGTAGATAGATGGTTGAATATGTTAGAAGGATATTTCTCAGTTCATGAATTTTTCGACCGAGAAAGGATTATTTTCGCACTCCTCAAAGCCGCCCTCCATGTCAAGGACTGGTGGGAAAGCTACTCAGAGCAATAGGGAGACGGGGAACCCTCTCCGTTCTCGGCCACACCCACTTGGAATTCTTTTCGAGATGCCTTCAAGGAACAATATTATCCCATGGGGAGCTATGAGGACAAATACATACAACAAACTACGCTGTGGTAGCAAAGGGACCAAGATGTGCATGAGATGACGAATCTATTTCATACCCTACGCACAAAGTTGGGTATCAAAGATTCAAAGAAACATTTGGTGTTAAAGTACTGCAATTGTCTGCACAGATACATTTAGGAGGAAATGGAGTTCCTCGACATCTCCTCGCTTGGTGTGGTGTACCGATATGCTGCTAAGATTGAGCAGAAGTTCAAACAAAAAAAGAGAGACTTTGGGTCTGCGAATCAGAAGCAAGGGAAAGGTACCACCAAACTGTAGAAAAAAGGACCAAGCCTGGAGTGGCCTAGGATAACCCGCCAAAGCCACAGGCAAAGAACAACACCATGAAGCCAAAAAAGGACATGGGGAAGTGGTGTGAGTTCCATAAAAGCTCCACTCACAACACAAGTGAGTGTCGGGCCAAGTAGTCATTGGTAGCTGAGTTGAAGGCTTCTGAATTGGATGCATGCTCCGACTCTAAATCAAAACCCGACAAGGGGAACGACAGGGGGAAGAAGATTATCAATGCGGAGCCCAATGCCACCATTTCCACCACGAAGATCCAGAAGGAGGAACCAGAAGATCCAGAGGAGGCAGAGCGTCTCTTCCATTCCAAGATGTGGGTAAAGGGTTCCCCGTTGCAGTTCATTGTCGATAGTGGGAGCCAGAAGAACCTCATCTCGGTAGAGGTCATGAAGCAGCTGGGCTTTCTGACCACAACACACCCACAACCATACACCATCGGGTGGTTGCACCAAGGACGAGACCTCCTCGTCAGCCAACAATATTGCCTTCCCTATAGCATCAAGCCCTTCATAGACGAGGTATTATGTGACATTGATCCTATTAATGTTTCTGATGTATTATTAGGCCAACCGTACTTGTGGAAGCGACATGTTATGTATGAGTCCAGGCCTTGTGTTGTTACTATCACTCTGGGAAATAAGCTGTACAGGATACCAGAGATAGCACCGCCTACCACCATCTCTTTGGTTACTACAAAACAATGCAGTAAGCTCATTTCGAAAACCAGGAAATTTGTTTTCCTGATGATCCACCCCGAGGGAAAGAGGAAGACTATGGCCATGACCTCCAGACAGGGCCCCGCTGCATGAAAACAACAGATGGATAGGGTCGTGGAGGAGTATGAGGACATCTTCACCTCCCCTGCAGGGGTGCCTCTACATTGCCAGGTCAAGCACCCCATCGATCTGACCCCAGGTGCGCCGCTGTCCAATGGACCCATCTATCAGCACTCTGTTCTGGAGAATGACGAAATCAAGAGGCAGATTCAGGAGTTGTTGTAGAAAGGTCACATCCGGCCAAGTTCATCACCCTGTGGGAGCCCGATCGTGTTGGTGCAGAAGAAGGATGGGAATTGGAGACTTTGCATTGACTATCGGGCACTGAACAAGATCACTGTTCGAAATAGGTACCCGATCCTATGGATTGATGACCTTCTGGACCAACTCAAGGGGGCGAAATATTTCAGCAAGATCAACTTGAAGTCGGGGTATCACCAGGTACCAATCGAACCCTCTGATGTGTGGAAGACTGCCTTCAAATCCAAGGAGGGCCTTTTCGAATGGTTTGTCATGCCATTCGGGTTGACAAATGCCCCTGCAACCTTCATGAGGCTAATGGACGACATCCTACGACCATTCACCAACTCATTTGTAGTGGTGTACTTGGATGACATTCTGATCTTCAGCCAGACTTGGGAAGATCACCTCCACCACATCCGATAGGTCCTCCAAACATTGCAACAACACAAGTTGTGTGCTAATTTGGAGAAATGCACTTTTGGCATGACCCAGGTTCAGTATCTAGGATACATTATTGATGAGCGGGGGGTGCATGTGGATCCAACAAATATCCAAGTCATTCGGGATTGGCCAGCCCCAACCACCCTAACAGAGCTCCGCAGCTTTATAGGTCTTGCCAATTTCTACCATAGGTTTGTGTTGGGATTCTCTCATATCACTTGGCCCTTGAGTCAAGTCACCAAGGGAGGAGCTAAAGAAAAATTCTTTTGGTCCGAATCTCAATAGAAGGTGTTCAGGGAGTTGAAGCATCGCCTCTGCTCTGCACCAGTGCTCACATTACCAGACTTGCAACAACCATTTGAGATTGAGACAGATGCCTCTGACTATGCCATTGGGGTAGTTCTTACTCAACATGGGCATCCTGTGGCATACCATAGTGAGACACTTTCCGACACAGTCCGAAAGTCATCCACACAGACCACCGACCCCTGCAGTTCATACAGACATAAGGGAAGTTGCAGAACGATTGCCATCAGAAGTGGTCCACATACCTGCAACAGTTTCATTTGAACATTAAGTACAAGAAAGGAAACACCAATAATGTTGCAGACTACCTCAGTCGACCACCCATCGTGGTGCTAACCACTGTGCTCAACTCTTGTGGTCACGAGACTTCCGATTGGCCGCTTCTCTACACAAGTGATCCAAAATTCGGCCACACATACAATACACTCTTGGAGGGTAAGCAAGTTCCCAATTTTCAACTCCATGATGCCATGCTTTGTCACCTGGGACACCTTTGTGTTCCTTCAAGCGAGCGTGCCAAGATGATTTGGGAGTCACACTATAGCCGTTTCGCTAGGCATTTCAGGGTCGAGAAAACCATGGCAGTACTACAAAAGTATTTCTATTGGCCGAACCTTCGACAAGATGTCGGGAAGTACATCAAGTCTTACACTGCTTGCGCCATTGACAAACCAACCATCAAGAAGCAAGGCCTCTATACTCCGCTTCCTACCCCCAGTCAACCTTGGGATTCCATCTCTATGGATTACTCGTTGGGCCTTCCTTCTAGTAAGCATGGCAATGACTGTGTTTTTGTGGTCGTCGACCGATTCTCGAAGATGTCCATTATGATGGCCTGCAAAAAGAATATCACAGTAGAATCCACTGCTAAACTCTTCTTTGAACGAGTGTGGGTACACTTTGGGATCCCACAGTCTATCATCTCAGATCGGGACAACAGGTTCCTCAGTACATTTTGGTTCAGCCTCTGGTCGATGCTGGACACCAAGCTCACTACGTCCACATCTTTCCATCCGCAAACTGATGGCCAGACAGAGGTTGTCAACCGGATGATTGTACACATTCTGCGCATGTACAACTCAAAGCATCCATGCACATGGGATGAGAGCCTCCCCTATGTACAACACAGCTACAACCGGGCTCTCCATAGCTCAACCAGCCACAACCCCTTTCAAGTGGGCTTGGGATTCCAGCCACTATGTCCCATTGACGTAGCCATGCCATTTGCGACTACTCAGGCAGATTCAGCCCATGTCCAGTCTGAGGCTAACAAGGAAAATCGCTTCATTGAGCGCATTCATCACATCTGCCAACAAGTTCATGACATCTTGGACAGAGCCAATGCTAAGTACAAGCAACACCATGATCAACATCGGGTGCCACACAACTTCCAGGTGGGCGACAAAGTGTGGCTACATTTGCAAAAGGAGCGCCTTGCTGGACCCTACCTCAAGATTCAACCGCTCCGATATGGGCCATACACCATCACCAAGGCTGTAGGAGACAATGCCTTTGAGCTCGGTATTCCACCATTCCTTGGTCTGCACCCAGTGTTCAATGTGGACTGCCTTCAGCCCTACTTTCCACCTCTACTAGACACATCCGACATGGCAGAACAACTCACACCAACAGAGTTAAACCCAGATTACATGGAACAAGCCACAACTGATTGAATTATGGACACACAGATCAAGAACACCTGCCAATAGAGGATCCAACTATATCGAGTTGTTAAAGCATGCCAACTTCTTCACCAGGGCAAGTGGCTCACCAGGGACCAAGTTCAACAAAAGTTTCCTCATCTCATGGAGGAACTCAACGCAATGGGGACCATTGCTTCCTAAGGGGGGAGGACTAATCCAGGTGGATATTGGTGGCCACCCGCCTATTCCACTTGGACCCACACCATTATTTCTTTCAGTTTTTCAGTTTTCTTAATTGTAGCACAATTTACTATTTTTAGCAGTTCTTCGGGTCCTGAACTTCCGGAGCTGTTTTGAGGCCCTAAACGACGTTTTTTGGGCATGAATGCTACAAAAAATATGTGTCTATTTAGGACTCGATATTTGCTTCCAACAATGTAGTCCTCGGATAGATATTTCTAACGATGTATCATGTGCGTCAAACGGAGATAGTATGCCAAAGTTACGACCCTGGGAAATTGATGTACCAATTTACCCCAACGGGGCCCATATTCTGGCGTTTCATCTCCTAGGGTTAGGTTTTTGGATATTTAGGGTTTTCCATTGTTTCTCAGTAATATATAGGCCTTCGAGCCTCATTGTAACAGACAGTTCAGAGGCCAGTAGCCGCCACATATGTTCTCAGAGATAAGCTACCAACACCCTAGCTAGTTTATTTCCATTCTGTCTGTAAGCATTTTTCAGTCATTTGTTATTAATGAAATGAAGTCTTATTTCCATTGCATCTCTGCATTTATGTGTATTTATGTATTTCATTTTGTTCCTACATAAATCGGGATCAAGCGGATCCAAACTTAAATGCAATAAAATAAACAAGCAAATGGAAATGCAATTCACGATAGAAGCTAACACCTTAGGAATAATTCCAACACGGGAAGGCCATGTCTCACGAGTTAGACCTCTAATATGTTCGTTGGTGTTTGAAGCTACAAGCTTGCAATAAGAAGCCAAACACAATGAAATACTAAAAAAAAACTATGTGATCAACAATTTGTTGCAAAGATCTATCCTAAATTGGGAAGATTAAATTCTATCCTACAAAATGATATAAAAAACAATCATCAATAACAAAAACAAGAGAGGAAATTAGTGCGGAAATAAGTGTAGACTAATACAAAGTAGTGCAAAACCAAAATTGACTAAGAACATAAATAATTCTTAAAGCAATCCAAACTTAAACTGTAGAAATATTAAGAAAATGTAAAATCACACATCCTAAACTCAGAACCACTCATCAAATGAATACATCAATAAAGTAAATGAAAAAGAAAGGGATGGAAAGGAAAATAATGAATATGAGAAAAGGAAGTGGTTTTCTGTGTAATTTAGATATGAAGGCAACATTTAAACTCAATAACTAATACACATAAAATGAGGAAGAGATGACAATGATCTACTCTTGTAATCAATTGATTGTAATGTATAATCAAATTGAAAACTAAGGAGGGAATCGTGTGAGGAAAGATGAGGTGAATATAGAAGAGAAAGGTGATATATAAAGAAAATGGATCAACTTTGTTTTACACTATTTGGGACAACGTATAATAGGTGAATGGAATGTGAATTGGATAGTATGTTTCGATGTGTGAGTAGGATGAAAAATCAATGGTGGAAAATGATAGATGCAAAGAGAGGTTTGAGCGATTAAATAGATGGGAGTGAAGCATGGAAGAGAGAGAACATTGTACACAATTAATTAAGCACAGAAACAAAGCATTGAAAGGATATGCAGAAATATAAGCACACATAAGTAATGGAAGGAGTACATACTAAACTCAAAGCTTAAGAGGTGTAATATTGTACTCAATTGAGAAATGTGATCTGAGTTTAAATTCATCCATCTAATGCAACAACATAAAATTAAAAAATCTTTAACTCAAATGATAACAAAACTATAATTGACTTGTAATGAAATAAACATACAATGCAATGTTAATCTACCAAGAAAATAAAATATAGCAACACTTACCCACGCCGAGGGGCCCTTCCTAGGAGGTGAGTGTTGTTTGAAGACAATTAGATCACTCAAATGCTTGGAACCATGCACATGAACATCTCTTTTATTTCATCAAACTCAGAAAATTACAAGTCTCTTACAATATTGGCATTGTCATGATGACACCCTAAGATCCATTACAAAAGTATTCCCATAATGATAATTGGATTTCTCATATCCCTATGAGGTTTATTTACACATGAAAAATCATTGATAAGTGGATGGGACTGAATCCCAATGCTCATATTTCAAATTTTACATTTTTTGGAATGAAATCACAAAAATCTGGGTTTTTCATCAATTTGGGCAGATTCAAGTTGAATACCCACCCATAACTCTTAAATCGTTTTGAATTTTGAAAAATTTCCCATCTGTTACTCAACTTTCCATATTATAGAAAAAACCCATATTGTAGAAATTCTATATCTGATTCCATATGCACAAAATTTGAGGCACAAGTTTGCAGTTTGAGATTTTTGCTAATTTTTGCAAAATCATTCCCTCTGAGATGGAGGTCCACACATGTCAGCTGGGTGAATTATGCCACACTTGTCCACATATAAACATCGCTCTGGACAAAACCCATTTCACCGATTTTCCTCTAGAAACTTTCCAAAATTTCGAATTATTTCTAGTACTAGACTATTGTTGATGCTGGTACTGGACGAGCGTAGAATTGGTACCAGACGATCTGAGTACTGGATGACATGGAGTGTGGGTACCATATGACATGGAGTATGGGTACTAGATGACTTTTTAGGTACCAGTTGATTGTAGAACCTTCTGGTACCAGATGATTTGGAGTACCAGATGAGCACAATATTGGTACCAGATGAGCTGAGAACTGGATGACATGGAGTGTGGGTACCAGATGACATGGAGTATGGGTACCAGATGAATGTGCAGGTATCAGTTGACGGTATAACCTTCTGGGACCGAATGACTTGGAGTATCAGATGAGTGCAGTATTGGTACCAGACGAGCTGGTACTCGATGACATGGAGTATCGACAACATAGTATTGGTACCAGACGAGCTGGTACCGGATGACATGGAGTGTGGGTACCAGATGACATGGAGTGTGGGTGCTAGATGATTGTGCAAGTACCGGTTGACTGTAGAACCTTCTGGTACCGGATGACTTGGAGTATCAGATGACCTACATTGCGGGTACCAGAACAGGAACAATATAGGTATCAAAACATGGACAGTGCATATACCGGAACCTGAACAATACATAACATGTTGCTTGGATATAGAAACATAGGATTAAACCATCATCATCAAAACTATTGTATAATCATCCTTTTAATCACTAAAAATATGGAAAATTGTGTATTAACCACATAGGATGAATAACAAAAGATAATGGAGGCTTATGGTGTAATTAGCGATATATTATTGACGAAATGCAGGGAGAAGGTGTAATGATGAGTGTATTTGTATGGAGGAAAATATGACAAAACTGGAGCCCAACAATTTTCAACCACCATACTCAGATTTTGATAGACACTAGGTCATGGCCCACCCAAAGCAATCCGAGGTCCATACTACCAAACATAAGTAATTTCATGTTGAGACTTTGGGCAGGGATTTACAGACAAAGAAGAGACGTTTCTTGAGTTCGGTGGAGGAGTTTTTCTCTAAGGTTGTGCCTTACCCCATTTCCTCTTGTTTGGGAAATCATAGGGTTTTATTTGGACATTTTGTCCTTTCTCATCCTTCAGGGAGCAATGATATTATAAGTGAATATGAAGACGAGCCGTTGTCTATGTATAATACCCCCCTTCATAGATGGATTGATTAGTCTTGTGGTTACACTTCCAGGCAGGATGATCGGGCTGATAGTTTCTCTTTCCAATAGGATTTCCTCCCTCCCACCCATCTTCATGAATTTTATTTCATGATAGATTATATGTGTGTTCATACTCATTATTATTATGTGCTTGACTTACCTTTGTTGTATTATATGATTAAGCATAGGGGGAGATACTTTGATGAGATGATCAAATGGTTGCACTGGTTGTATGACTTCAACTGACATCATCCAACGCGTGATATTCAGGGCCCTAAGGTCCCAGTTAAGTAGGTAATTCATTTTGATTACCTAAATTTGCATCTTGATTGCTCATACTAGTTTAGATGCATTTCATTTTCATTTTGTTCTTCTTGCAAATTGATTTCATGCTTAGTTTAGAATTTTTTGAAAAAATGTCAAAAATTTCTTTTTCTAGCTTAGTTGGTTTTGATTATGATCATATGAGAAAAAGGATGAGTAGGCCATCCTACACTTGACAGTTTTATGTTTCCTTGCAGGAACATGTATACCTGGAGATGCTGCAGTTCTCATGCACTCTACGAAGAGCACCTTTTCTAAAGTAGAAGCCATATGTTATCCCCATTTTGTGGATAACTAAGGAGATTGTGTCTCAAGACACTCAGGTTGCATATATGGAGTGCTTAGAGACTACATGACCAACAATACCCTTTGCATAGATGCAAAACCCACTCACCACCACAGATGGTTACAGATTTGTAGATGGCATCCACCACACCAGCTGACTTCCGGAAGGTAGTGGGCCTTGCTCCATGAGGTACAAGTCAGTATTATGGTGAGCATCATTTCAATATTTAAGCCAGTTGAGTATGTTGTATCATAGATTGCTCTAGATTTCATGATATATGCTTGGAAATTATACCTTTTTCCTTGCTTCACCTTGGAGGTTGACATTGTGCCCTAGTAAGTGGTTTTCCTTGGGGATGGGTTGGCTACTGAAAACTCCCTTAATGAGCCATCATACCATTCTCGACCATACTTACCACTTTCCATCATTGTTCCCTTCCATTTACTTATCTATTGGTATTTTAGGGTGTATTGACCCAAGAAGGGGTTGTCCCTCATTCTATGGGAACAAGGGGTTGAAGGCCCAAAGGGGTTGATGTTGGGTAAAAGATAAAATCCTTGTATAAAATTTCCATATGCTTCGCCCATGGATCACCCAAGAAAGAAATGAAACACTTATCTTTGAGTACAGGGGACCCACAATATAATAAAAAAGAATGATTAAAGGGTTAGTTGAAGGATAGGAGGTCTCATCATGAGACGACCTATCACATCCATGGATATCTAGTGGTATGACATTGTCATCATCTGGTCACCAAACCAAGGCAATGGCTCTCAGTTTCATGGCCGAGAGAAAGGGTGTCTCATCATGAGCCAACCTTTTCATTTCCAGTAGGTGTTTGTGGGTGACATTGCCATCATATGGTCACCATGCCAGGGAAGTGACCTTCAACCTGTCCTTATGCTATATTTAAAGAAAACAAAGAAATAAATATAAAAGGAAATTGATGGGCTTGGAAAAACTGCATTGCGGATGAAGGTACCACACACCCTCTACAAAGGACCCATGAATGAGACATTGCGACCCTTTGTATGTCACGAGCCCTATGTCCATTGAGTCTTGACCCCAACCACTTCATCCAATTTAAATGGATTAGAGAGGAATATCTTGGAAAGTCTCCTTGACCTAAGGAAAGATCTACCCAATAGGACACCTCGTCAACCCTCCCATATTCAAGCTTGATAAGTCGCATAGTGTCTTTGAAAAATTAATTGTTTGATATAGTGATATTTAATTCACATGATTAGATGTATTATTTATTGATTGGATTCACTTATCATGATGTTATGACCTTATATCCTTGGAAGACGTGCTCATTTGTCTCTGCAGGACCTAGTTGGTGGACAATTTTGGGAGAACAAGCCTAGCTTGGGCTTCCATGGGGCTACAAGCTCACAGATTGGATCCCAAGGGCTTGCATGTCGGATGCGAAATATCAGACTTGTAAGGCCTTGATGATGACTTGGAAGACATATCCCAACCCTCACTTTGTAAATGATTTTCCCATAGGGGGGAAAACGTCCTCTTTTTGATCTTGATGTCATGTTTTGGGGGCTAGGGCATGGTGGTGAGATGATATGCATTGAAACTTGGAATTTTTTAGGTTTGAGGCTTTGAACATGAAGGAATACATTTGGATGTTTGACACGTGGCTTTGGGAATCCTTACTACCCTCCCACATCACCAACGACTTCCTAGTGCCAAAATGTCCCCTAAAGGGGTGACGTCCATGCAAATTAGGGTTTTATTTGTGAAAAAGTGAAATTTTAAATGAATTGTTTAATATTACTTAGTTAAGGGGGAAATATCAGGGCTATTGACCCCTAATATTGTGGTTTACCCCTTAATTTGTGTACAAGTCACCTTAGTGACATTTTGTATAAATAAGAGATCATAAGATCTATTTTAACATAACTCTCCCTCATTGTGAGAAATATTGGTCTAAAATTTTTGCTACACTTGGCTCTATTTGTCTATTGTGCTCTTGCTTATGGCTATCTTGATGAATGGTTGATGGAGGAGTGAGACACTATCCTTGGATGATGTTTTCTATCTTTTATGGTAGATTATCTTGGCATCTTTCTTGATTTTGGTATGGTCTTTTACTATTATTCTATCATTCTTTTTCAATTCAAGAATTGTTTTGCTAGGATCTAGGTGGGAAGTATACGGGCATACACCCCCACCATATTCTTCATCATTTTATGCTTCATCTTATTGATTAAACAAGGGTTTTATAAGAGAAGTATAAGGGCATACACCCTCTTAGCTTAAACCCTAGCTAGAGAAACTTGCTTTGGGAAGTTTATTGGCTTACACCCCCAAGGAGGTAGCTTCTCTAGCTCTTTCTCTTTATTTGAATCCATTAACCCAATAGTAAAAGAACTAGTCATACATTTTTTGCATTGAAGATATAAAATCATTTCCTTGGGAAATGCAAATTTTGATATTTTGAAAGGTTTATCGCTTGGAATTGGTTTGCACATTAAGAGGAGTCTTCCCCTACTAGGGCATCCCCTCTCTCATATTACTTTAATTTATGTTACAAGCTTTAAACTACATCCATTAGAGATGCATAACCCTAGCTACTAACACTCTCTTAACTCCGAAACTAACACTAGACTAACTCTCTAACTTCACTCACCTAGTCTACTAACTAGGACACACCTTTTGGGATACTTCTTGGAACTTTCTCATGGTTGATTTTGCTGATGCATGCCATTGAATTCTACAGCCATAAGGCTGCAATTTTCTGCAGAAAATACATGTTTTAACAACTTGTTTTATTCAGCCTTAAAGTGCCATTTTTTTAGTCGTAATTGATTCCCATACTCATTGATAATATTGTTGATTGATCTTATGCTTTACATGTTTATTTGAATATCTTACTTTCGGATATAAACTGTCATCTATTGGTGCAAATTAGGGAGAAAACACTTAATTTTCTGATCTATACTCACATATATCATTGCAAGTTGGATTTTCTTGTGTCTCGGCCAGGTACAAGCACACCGACAACTATCTATTTAATTGGTATCCATTTACCTCTCTTCACTTACCATTTTTAACCAATCATTTCTTCCATCACTTGACCTTTTGGGGGAATTCTCCTACTTCTCCTTACACTTCGCTTCATCCTTCACATCCCCCCTAGGGTCACCGGGATCACCTCCCTAGAGTGACCTAGTCACCCTTGAAGTGCAGGACCTACATCGAGGTGACATTGGGTGTAGGATTCCCATAGTTGTAGAAATTTCTTTGTGGTTGGGTTGGGATTTTTCCAACCTACAACTTGTGCTATAATAGGGCCTAATTAATAAATATAATGTAATAATATTTTTCAACATTTCCTCTTATGTAGAATATTCTTCGAAGTTACAATATTTCAACAACATCTGCATTGGTAAAAGTAACCTTAAGAGGAAATGTACGACCTAAATATGTTACATGAGGCAATTATTTTGGATGGGTTTTGTTGGAAACATTTGTGGGTATGAAGGCATATGAAGGAGATAGTTGAACAATTTTTGAAGTATCTTGGCCTTCTGGGTATAAAGAAACCAACAAAGAAAGGAAACAACAAGACAACGAAGAAAGTTAAAGGGGGGATTGGATTGAACATTGGGAATTTGGAAAGCTAAAAACTGAAAGCTTGGGATGTTACCGAGACATAAAAAAATAGAGGAAGACTCATAACATGACGCCTGAGGATGAATAGGAGTGTATGAGCATGTCCATGGGAAATGAATATTATCTTCAATCCAAGATGCAATCTACAAAACATAGCCAAGAAGTAAGAATACACAAAATTTATGTTAGGGAATGTATACCCTCGATTTGAAATAATTCTTGAGTATAAAAAAGAGCCAAAAAGATTGTTTCTTTTTCGTTTTCCCAAATGGGTTTTCAGGTTAAAATATTTGTGTTCTTATTTTGTTTATGGTTGTTTCTTTAGATCAACACCATTTTTGTATGTTTAATTATAGTATGGAAGTATTATCTAACCAAAATTAATGTACATTGAAATAACAAGTAGAGATAAAAAAAAATTAATTATAAAAAAATAATTAAGTTTCATGTTTGTGATTCAACTTAGCCATAGATTGAGTGATTATGAATCATATTGATATTAGATCCCAAGTTTGAAAACACTTGATGAACGACTTATATGGTAAATACTTGTAGTGGATACTAGATGAGTCAAGAGCCATTGCTGCAATGTCTTAAAAGAAGAAGAGAATTGAAAATGACAAGTAATTCTAATGAGGAAAGGCCCAAGGCAGACCTTGAAGCGAGGTTTAATCCACCAGATGAAGGAAATATTGTACCAAACAAGATGTTGATACAATTACATGTAGTGAGGGATGAAGAAATGCATACAAAGGATTGTTGAACAACTTGACGATTCAAGTAATATTGACTCTCATCCTTTGTCTTCAAATACTTCATTTAAGGTTGAAGAAAAACTCAAAATACCAACATATGGATGAGTTAATGTTGAGAAATTCAATAGCTTGTTGAAACAACTAGAGGCCTATTTTTACCTTTATCATATAAAATAAATCCAAGGTATTTGTTTTCGTTCACTTGGATGAAAATACATGGACATGATCTATTATGGTGGGAGAGCTATGTAGATGCCTTAAGTCTAGGAAATAAGTCCATCGTTACAAAATGGGAGAATTTGAAGGAATTTTTGAAATCACAGTTCTATGCCATAGACTATTAAGAGGAACAACTCATGAAGTGGAAATACCTCTAACAAGAACAGGAAAAGTGTATAAGCATACATGTATGAATTATGAAAATAAGACATCATGTTGGGTATCTCTTTGAAAGAACCTTGGGTAGTAGTAAAATATCTTGGAGGTCTATTCATCCACATCCAAAGGAAATTGTAGCTTCCAAATGCGAAAAGCATAGATTAGGCAAAAAATAAATATCTTTACATTGAGTTGGAATTCAAGAAGGGGAAACGCCAAAAATGCTAGGAAAATACCAACAAAAATAAAGACAAGAATATTGTAGCAACAACCTAGAAAGGGAAATATCCCAAGAAGCATTGCAAACACTGTGATGTAGATGGACACACTTATGACAAGTGTTGGAAGCTTCATATGAAATTGCATCCAAAAAGGTGCAAGTCCTAGAAAGGAGTGGTAGATACCAAACAAGCAATTATAGACAACACCTTTGATGTGGATGGAAACCTAGTCTGCACCACACTACAATAACCAAGAGAAAGTGGAGATAGAAGCACACTATTCCAATTCAAATTTCAAGTGAAGAATTGGAAGGTAAATGATATGTTTTATAGTGTTTCTCAATATAATTTGATTTCTAAAACCTTAGTTAATGAGCTTGGTTTAGAGACTTATGATCTAGTACAACCATGTTCATTGGGATGGTTACAAGAGAAATTTTCCATGAGAATAACTAGAAGATGTAAAATCAGGTTTTCCTTTAATTTTGATTACAATGATGAAGTAAAATGTGATGTAGCACCTTTTGATGCATGCGAAGTGATGTTTGGTAGTCCCTACTTCTTGGATAGGGATGCATCCTTCTATAGGAAAGAAAGAAAACATTCCTTGATCAAAGGTGGTAAGTCCTACCTCATCAAAGCATGTAAGGGGAAAAAAATATTGACAATGTTAACAAAGCAAGGGAAGAGAGGAAAACTAATTGGATATGCCACCAACAAGTAACCATCATATCTATTAGAGTAGTGGATTTGGAGAAACATGTGGAGGCCATGTGCTTCCATCTTCTCCATTGTTGAACTTTTGGAGACCAAAAGCCTTGTAATGGGGAGTTTTGATACAAAATTCATCATTCACAAATAATTGGTTTGTTTTAATGGATTTCTAATGTTCAATGGTCTTAAATATTTCATTAAAATATTCTCCAAAGCCTTGCTTTCATGCCTCAAAAGTTTTGTGTATGCAATTTTTTTGGTTATGATGGCCTATGGACAAATTAGATGGAACTCTGTTGATGGGATTTAGTTATTTACTTAATTGAATTTTATGCACCTATGGTGGGGTAATATTACTTAGTTATGAATCTAATTGGTGTGACCTTGTTTCCTATATTTGTGGAGATATTGGTGGTACATTCACATCTTTTGTGTTGTTCCCTAAATATATAATGCATATTTCATTATACATGTATTATACTCATTGAGTAATAAAATTAATTCGACAACAATCATTAATTCATTAATCCTCTGATAAAGTATGCTTCCCTTTAGTCCCTCAATCTTGAGTGGATTTCATAACGAAATTCCACATGGTATCAAAGCTAACAAGTACTTAAGGGTGAATTTCATTTTAGAAGACTATTTTTCTTCTAATGTTGAGTATGCTCTTCTCTTCAACTATGGCTGATTTAGAGAATTGAAAATACTGAAAGGGGAACCTAGGTTAAGAGGGGGTTCCATTCATGGCTTTGAATTTCTAGTGCACTATGGACATTGGAAGAGATCTGTGTGGGTTTGAATTTGGGAGGTGTGCGCCAAATCAAGTGCATACTTGATATTTTGAATCACTTTGGGTAAAATCCAAGCCTACCATTTATTTAAGAAGGACCAAGAAACCTTAATCAATAGTCATATTGTCCAAATAAGTTCACTTTGCTTGGAGTGACTAGGAAAAATTTCCACTCCTTAACTTAGCAATTCATCAAGAAATCACTCTGCATAGTGATTCAATTGTAGAAAATTTTGAGCAAGTGAATCTGAGAAGATTATTTTCAAGCATCAACAAATTTGTAGCCACATTATGGAGGTATTTTTCATGGGTTTTAAGGTTTTCTTTGATTGAGTTACAAAATTCTCTTTTTCTTTGTTTTCAATTTTCTACATTAGTTTTTGCATCATGGATCAAAATATGGTTCCTCTTCTTACAACATATAACGATTATGAGTGGAAATATAAAATGATAATATTTTTAAGAAGCAAAGGGTTATTTTAGATAAATATGGGTATATAGGTTGAAACATCACTTATTGCATAAAAACCATTGTGGTTTATCAGATGGGATGAAGCCTACAAATTATTGTGTTTGTTTGTATCTCCCAATCTTCTTTTTCACATTGAATTTGCAAGCTCTACCAACAAAATCTAGACTACATTAGAGGGTTGTTTGGGAAGACAAATTATTTATGAGAACTTCAGATGGAAAATGAGCTCATTAGTTTGAACCCTAGTAGTTTTGACAACATTGACAATTTCTTTGTTCAATAAATAAAATATTTCCACACAAGTCAAACACCTTACGACAATCTCACACAAATAGATCACAGATAAATAAACAAATGTTTTACGTGGTTAAAGCTTCCGAAGAGGGAAATAGTCCACAACTCTAGCCAATGAGGCCATTTGAGGAAACTTATTAATCCAAAAGGAAAGTAATTTACGTATGAGTTTCTCACAATTGATCATTAGAAAATGACCCGCCATGCTATTTAGATAGAGATAATAGAACAATTGGGTGTTAATCCATGTATCAATATAACAGTTAGTATCAAGGAGAAGATGAATTGTCAGATCACTTTATGTCTAAAACATAACCATGACAACCAGTTTAGATAATTACAATGCATACTAAAGAAACACACTTTACTTAAAGACACATTAGACCAAGTCGATCTTAAATAACTCTTAAGTGTACAAATATCCTTAACATCCCTCCTTAAAATAAATTTATATAGGATTGCAGGATTTACAAAAGTGACACAATATGAGAAGGAAGGAGGCATTAGAGCCTACCCCCTTTTAATGACAATTTCTTGAACTCCTAACGTAGATTGAAGTTTGGAAATTTTTTATTTTGTTAGAGACTTTGTGAAAATGTATGCAACTTGATCATCTATAGGGAAATAATGCACTTCAAGAACTCGATTTGGAGAAGCTTTTTTATGAAGTGCATGTGTATCTCAATGTGTTTGTTGGATGAAGTTGAATTGGACATTTGGTGAGATAAATGGCACTCTACTTACTGCACTAAAGTGTGGTTGGATTCTTTTATTGGAATCCAAACTTTGAAAGGATTGGTTGAAGCCACAAGGTTTCTTCACTTGCACTAAATGTCGCTCGATACTATTCTTCTATTGAAGAAAGAGAAAGGGCATGTTTCTTCATACAATCCCAAATGATAGGTTTGGAACCGAGACCAAAAACATAACTTGTAGTAGAATTTCAATAATCAAATTCGCTATCCCAATTGGAATTAGTTAAACCAACTAACAAAGAAGTCCCCCTTGAACTATAATGTATCCCAAATTGAATTGTACATCTGATATACCAAAGTATCATTTTTTTTGCTTTCCAATTGCTCTCATGGGGTTATTTCATATATTGGGAAAGAAGACCAACAACAAAGGAAATATTAGGATGAGTATGAGTCAAATAAAAAATGATACCAACCAATTGCTTGTACATGTGACATCTACTTCACATACAGTATAGGTGGAAACAAGTTTGACTCTAGATTGAAAGTGAGATGAGGTTGGTTTATAATCTTTCATGTGAAAGTGGTAAAGAAGTTCATGTTCATACTGAAACCAGAAAAGGGAAATTCCTTCCTTGTTTTGTAAGACTTGGAGGGAAAGATAATAATGGAAATTTCCTAAGCCTATCATTTCAATTTTTTTCTTAAGGTTGGATTTCACATGGGTTAAAAATTTGGGGTCAATACTAGTGAGTATAAGGTCAACAACATAAAGGACAAGTATTATGAGATGATTACCTACTTTCTTGGTATATAAATTAGGGTGATAATGAGATCTAGAAAATTCAGTGTAAAGAAGAAATTTATCCATTTTAGCATATAAATATTGAGAATCTTGCTTAAGGTTATGTACAAATAGTTCTCAAGGAGACAAACAAGGTTGGATTCATTCCGAATATAGAAAAGCGATTGTTCCATGTAAATATCTTCTTGCAAATCCTTATACAAGAAGATAAATTTAACATCAATTTGGTGGACCTCCAATTTATATGAAGTAGAAAGGGCTCAAACACGATAGATGCAATTCATTTTTTAAACAGGGGAAAAAGATTCATTATAGTCAATCTCATCTACTCAAGAAAATCATATGGTAACTAATCAGGCCTTATGTCTTTCAACACTTCCATTTGATGCATACATAGTCCTACACAACCATTTACACATGACACTTTTTCTTCCTTTTGGAAGAGGTAAAAGATCCCAAGTATCATTGTCCATTAAGGAACAATATTCTTCATTCATTGCTTCAACCTAATTTGGATTGATATAAACTTATACAAATGTTTCTAGATCACGATTCCTTGAAACTTGACCCAAAATACGAGGCTTTTTGGAACTGTGAATGTGTATGATGTCGATCTGAAGGATCACTGACAAGATTACCAACTGCTTCTTGTGTTGTATGGACCCATCTAGAAAGCTGTGGTTGGTGTAGGTTCATGTTCAATGGACCCAACTAGAGAAATATGAGTAGGTAGAGGTGGATTTTCATCCTAACTGTCATCATCGGTAGAACAAACTAGAATAAGATAACTAACATAAAAATTAAGAATAGAAGATAGTACAAATGATGAATTAGGCTCATAGGAAATATATTTTCATCAAAATTAACATATATCCTAATAATAATTCCATTGGAATGCGGTTGAAGAAGTATTTAACCTCTTACATCTTCATAATATCCAAAAAAAATGCACTTCTCACCCTTAGGCTCTAATGCATTCCTTTTCTCATTAAGAATGTGAGCCCATGATCCACTACCAAACACACCAAAGAGGCTTACATATGGTTTAATTTTACTCCATGATTATTCTAGTGTTATGTATTCTAAAGCCTTTATGGGAGTGTGATTTACCATGTAATTGACCCAAATTAATGGATTCCACCCAAAATGAGAACTTAATCCCTTAGATTGGATCATACAATCTGCCATTTCCTTTAATGTGCAATTCTTTCTCTCAACAACAACATTTTGCTGTGGTGTATATGGAATATTATGTTGCATCTAAATTCCCACTACATTGCAGTAAGTTGTAAATTTTTTGCTAACATTTTCACCTCTATTATCAATTCTTAACTTTTGAAGTTGATGTTTAGATAATTTTTCTACAAGGGCCTTGAAGGACAAAACCTGTCAAAAAATTCACTCTTAAATTTAAGGAAATAAACCCAAGTGCATATTGAGAATTCATCAATGAAATTTAATACATAATTGAACCCAGATAAAGAAGAAGGAAATGAACCACACAAATCAATATGAACAAGATGCAAGGGGTCTAAGGCATGCTAAAAGGCATGTTTGTCAAAATTGTCCTAAAAATGTTTGCTAATAACACAACCAGAACAAACACCATCTCTACAAGAAATGAGAGGAATACCTACCACCATATTACAATTACATCTTCATAATATCCAACAAAAATGCATTTCTTACTTTTAAGCTACAATGCTTCCATTTTCTCATAAAAAATGTGAGCCCATGCTTCACTACCAAACAGATGAAAGTGGCTTACATCTGGCTTAATTTTACTCCATGATTCTTTTGATGTTATATATTTTAAAGTCTTTGTGGGAGTGAAAGTGACTCTGTAAATAACATAACTAATGGCTTCTTCCCAAAAACGAGGACTTAATCCCTAAGATTGGATCATATAAGTTTTCGTTTTATTTAATGTGCAATTCTTTCTTTCAACATTATGATTTTGTTATGGTGTGTATGGAATAATATGTTGCATTTGAATGTTTTGTGTAGTGCAATAAGTTGTAAATTTGTTGTTAACATATTCATCTCCATTTTTTTTATTGACTTCTATAGTTGATGTCTAGATTGTTTTTCTACAAGGGCCTTGTAGGCCAAAAACATGTCAAAAAATTCACTCTTACGTTTTAGGAAATAAATCCAAGTGCATCTCGAGAATCTCATCAGTGAAAGTTAAGAAGTACTTGAACCCAGAGAAAGAATAAGAAGGAAGAGGACCACACGAATCACTATGAACAAGCTACAAGGGGGATGCATCGTGCTAAGAGGCACATTTGTCAAAACTATCTTGTTTATATTTGTCGAGAACATAGTTGGCACAAACACCATCTTTGCAAGAAATGAGAGGACGACCCGTCACCATTTTATAATTATAGAGCTACTTAAATGAGTGATAGTTTAAATTACCAAATCGGTCATGCCAATTTTTTCTCAAGCCATCACTATGAACAATAAAAAATTGTGGAAGAAATGATGACCCAAATTTGTTAAATTTGTACAACCTGGTAATATCATTAACAATTCTAGTTGATAGGATATGCTTAGGATGTTTTAAATCCTTGATTACAACTTGGTGAGGTAAAAATTCTACTATTTTCCCTTCACCTGAATGAATGATTTAATAGACTGATAGAAGATTGGAGGAAAGACTTAGAACACATAATAGATCATGAAAATGGACGTCATTTAGTTGAAATGTTTTCCAAAATTTACAACACTAAGAGATCTATCCTCACCAAAAAATATTTGTTTGATGTTATATTCATCAAGAAGATAAAATATGGATTTATCCTTAGCCATTTGAGAGGATGCTCCATAATCAATAAGCCATTCATGAAACATCCCCAACCACCAACAGGCTGGGCAACGTCACTACATTATGTCTCTCTTAACTCTGATACCAATTTGTTTTAACACCCCCGACCACCCAGGCCGGGCCATGCGATCTCGTAGAAATAACAATTATCATCTGTCTATAAATAAAACCATAGAAAAACAACATACTCTACTAATACACAGACTGATGCAGAAATAACAGTAAAAGCATACATGCAGTAATTCAAACAAAACCATAGATGTAACAACATATATAAATACATAGCATGTGAATGAACATGGAATGGATAATTATATTTTAATTGAGTTCCACCAACTGCGTGCAGACCTTCCACGAACCTCCCAGCCTTAGACCACACTGCTCATCACACTTAATAGTGGGTCACCCCCGAGCTGAGACTAATATCCACCCATGGCAAGGGAATCCTAGACTAGGCTGAGGTTACATGAGACTGCACAGTGCAACTGGAAGGATTATCTCCAGGATCCTTCTTACGCCCACTACCCACAAACTCTCATTCCCCACATGCCTGTTCCACAGTCCATCGACTTCTCCACTTCCATTTTTAGGGTCTCGACAACAGACCAGATCGAGAATTCTCAAAGCTCCATAGCTGGTGCTAGAATCTCTCTAGGAGAAAATCACTTCCCAACAAACTCTCTCTCCTGGAGAGAGTTGATCATAGGCCTGAAAACCTTCCTCTTCAACCACAAGCCTAACAACCCACTTCTTCAACCGCTTCAACTCAGTTCTATCCAGGTGAGGACAACACCAAAGGTTTAATATAGCTCAGGGAATGGAAACAACCACAATTCGGTAAGGCACAACATGGTTTTGGAAAGTACAAATACGCTTTGCTTCACAAGAAAACACAATTCATATTCACAGGTTACTAGTTTCAGAGGTGCGTGAAGATGCAAAGGTCGACGACAGAGGCCGAACAAGTTAGGAAAATGTTACACATGATTTTGGTCACTTTGGTGATGTCTTAACAATGATGTATTCAGGCTCCCAACAAGGACTTTTTGCTTGAGAAATGTGGCTCCTGTCTTCTTACAAAAAACATATTTTTAATATGAGTTCGCAGGCTTCCTATGGTCTAGGGTGCGAGAATCCTTCATTCTCGCAGGCCACCCACACTTAGGGTGTGAACTTCTCGCAATATGCTCCATACATAGGGTGCAAATCTGTTTTTAATCTTGGAAAGGAGAAGAGGTCTCGAGGGTTCTAGACAGGAATCTTATAGAAAATGAGTTGGCATTTGCATGGTTGTCATTCTACTGAATTCTCAGATTTTATGGGATCATCCTCATCCATGTAACCATCTCTCCTTCTCCTATATATTGAAAGGTTTCTCATGGAAAAGGTTAAGCAAGATTGAATGAAGAATTGGTGAAAGAATTGTGTGAAGAACCCTGTTTGGACAGAAGCTTGAAGGCTCTATTTGGTCTATCAAGAGGAATTGGATCTTCTTCATGCAAATATAGAGAAATTGTGTGTGTTGGAACCAAGGGTCACTGAAAGGAAGATTGCAACATCAAGGCGATCAGGTTGTATCTTCTACTTTCAATTAATATGATACAACAACATGTCCCTTTCCCATAAAATCACTCTTACTTTATTGTGTAATTCCTTGATCATATGCATAAGTTGACATTGAATATACTTTGCTATCTTCACTTTGGTTGGTTTGTGTTGTCTTGGACTTGACTTCACGAGAGCACCAGAGCGAAGCGGGAACAATAGAGACCTAAGGAAGCGATATAAAGGTATGTCACGTATTCCTTCCTATTAGTAGATTCAATGATTACAACTTAGGGAAAGAGTCGTGTCCTGTCCTATTTTGTTCTGGATCCAGGTGGATCTAGGGAGATCTGTTAGTGTCCACACCTACTGATTTTTCCGATAACAAAATTGGCGACTCCACTAGGGATGCAACCCATTTTTGGTGGTTTTTGGTGGTTTTTCCTTGGCCATTTGCTCTTAACTTACCATTTTTCATTTCCATCAATCTATGAGTCTTGAGGAAACCCTGATAGACTCCCTGGGTTCAGAAGTTCTTTCAAAATTTTTGTCTTTTTTCCAAATTTTGCTTAGTTTCAGGCCTTCTTGCACTGCACCCTTCTATACCCTGCGAGAACCACTAGAGTTCGCACCCTACTATTTTGTCCAGTGTGAACTTCTCGCACTCTGCTTGTGTCCAGCCTGCAAGAATCCTTGATTCTCGCACTGTACACCACTGCCATCCTGCGAACCCATTTGAAATTTTTTTGGATTACGTTTTTTTGTATCCTCAGATGCCCAGATTTGTATGTGTGTCTGAAAAGAACTTCTCTGGACAGTGATTGATTGTTTCTTGACTTCGAATTTCATGAATGATTAGTCTTCGGAAATCGAAATCTCTTCTTGTTCATTTTTTCTCAACTGTTACCTCTTGACCTTTTCTTAACAAGGATATAATCTCCGGTTTTGAAATCCGAGTGGTTGTTTGGTTGGGAGCCGATGATCGGTTTACAAGTTGGGATTAATTGTCTTTTTCAATTTCTCGTTACTTGGAAAATTGTTGCCCACATGCATTTGAAGAGACTAGTCTTGTCTGTTTGTTATTTTTGTCTTCATTGAAAGATTGGTTTGGGTTTTTTGTTGTATATTGCTTTTTCATCAGTTGCTAGTTTTTCTTAGTTCCACCACTGTTGTTTGGTTTCTAGTGAAAATTAAAGAACATTTTTTCTTTTTAAGAAATTTTTGATTCAAAAATATTGGCATTCAATTGTTGAAATAGAACAAATAGAGTATTGACCTTGTTCATGATTGATTGATGTTGCATTTCAAAGAAGATCATATATTGTAGTTCAAGTTTTTCCAGAAAACTCCTCTTTCCCTCCTGTAAATAGGATTCATCGATTTTTTTTTTGTATCATTCATTCCTATCTATGCATTGTTGGGTCAGAGTCTCACACAACATCAGTTTCATTTCCGTCTCCTTTGAGTAACAACAACCTTTAATAATATTGCACAATTTTTAAAATTTAACTAGTAACTCTTTTCTAGGACTCTTTTACACCAACATCAGCTAGGCTAGAGCTTTGGAATAGGCAGTGAGATACACTCTCCAAAGCACAAAACACACAATAGCATCTTGTGGTAAGGAGTGTCAAATTCCATTTGCATCATTTTGTCTTGGGAAGCCCTTCTCACACAAGGGTCAAACCCGAGGTCGCAATGAGATTGATAGAGTTACTTACCCTGCTTTGTTGATATCGGTGTAGAGATTGCACGTATTATGGGGGTCACTTGAAGGTATACCCACAATGATGAGTGGAAGCCTCTCAAGTGGATTTCAGTCTAGATACCTTTCCCTTGCATGTGGATCGGATTGTCAAGTGTTCCCCCAGGATTTATTGTTGTTAGTGGTAACCTTAGTGGCCTATCTTCTTAGGGTCTTACACAAGGTGACTATGAAGGGGCAAGTCTTCACGGTACCTGGAATCAACGTTGGCTAAACTCACTCGGGATCCTTGGAGGGTATACCCATGATTATGTGTGGGAGCTTGCACTAGGGTGTAAGTCCGTTAAGCAGGTCATCAACGTAAATTTTCCACCTTAGCCCAACCCCTCTTGGTCTCGTCATCGCGACGTTGGATTTCATCACCAACTAGTGACTTCAGAATTAGAAGGTCTTGTTTGCTTAGTTTTTCTTCCTAGATTTTTACTAGTGCATGCTGTTTGTTTACCCAAGTTGACCATAGAATTTCCTTCGTAAGTTTTTAACTCGATCACAATTGACCCTCCACGTTGTTCATGTAGAATGCAAGGCTTACCCCCAGAAAATCTAGAAGGTTCTCAACCCTTGCCTACCAACTCACCAGAGGGCTCTCCTCAACAGAGTGAATTCCAAGACGTTGCCACTCCACAAGTGGAAAGAACTGACTCTCTAGAACGGTTTCGAATTACCAATTCTCGAGAGGAATTCTGACTTCATCCCGACTCCGAGAGACGTATTGTGCAAGTGAATTCTTCTAGAGCCTTAGTTGTTCAGTCTTCTGGATCACCAACTAGACCTTTCCTAGGACTTGAGGGTCAAGACCCTTTTTGGACTACTTGCATTTTTAGACAGGATCTCTTTGGCTCAGGAGCAGGCGTTGATATCACTATCGCACCTAAGCTGCCCGAAACATCTGATCCAGATGCAATACCTTTTACTACTGCTTATTATTTTCTTGGTACAGAAGCTCCGCGAGCTGACCACATCTTGACTCTCCCTTTACAAATGGTTCATTACACAGATACTATGAGTCCTCACACCGAGATTACCATGGATAGACAAGCCCCCATTTGCACACCACTTTCACCCAGATTCACCCCGACACTTCCACCTGGATACCATGCGTTGAATGCCTCTATTCCCGCTCCTACACAAATCACATCCGGAACTCCTGGTGGTCCCACTCCTTCTGGGCATCATCCTCCCAGTTTCATTCTGACACTTCCTCCGCTCCCTTTCATAGGACCTCTTCCATCCTCTATCGAAGGCACTGATCCTAGTGGCACCGTTTCCTCATTCACACCAAATTACCAGATTTCTGTTGGTGGACAATTTCACCAAGGAGGCCCAACTCAACCCCCCCTTGCAAGAAAAATCCCAATTGGGACACAACCCCCGATTGGAGGGAAACCCTCACTGACCCCACCCTATGGACAAAACATACCTCCATCCTTGGCCCAGTATTGGAATAATCTTATACAACATAATCCTCACCCGACTGGGGGGAAACAACCTCAGGCTAGCTTTGTTATACCCCCTAGTACATGCCAACCCTATCCAAGTATGTCTAATCCTATTTGGGGCTCGAATGCTCAACCCCACGCCCCCATTCAAGGGTACAACCCTATGAGTTACTTGCCTCCACACCAACAATCGAATCTTCTCAGATCCTCGCATTATATGCAGACTTCTTATGGTCCCACTGGTTTGCCGACGAGACTCCCTCCCCAAAGTCGCCAGTACCTTCATGTGAATAGACAATTACCTTTCTTATCCACCTTGGACCTCCCGGATCTGTCGAGGATTTTAAATGATCCGATCAGTCACTCTCCTTAATGGCCCGCCATACCGACCAAACTACCATCCAGCATCCCTAAATTCGATGGCAAACCAAGAGAGGACCTGAACAATCATGTAGTGACTTTTCACCTTTGGTGCTCATCCAACTCCTTGATGGATGACTCTATTCGTTTATGCCTTTTTCAGCGAACCCTCACGGGCTCCGCCACGAAGTGGCATATAGAATTACCACGAGGTTTCTTCACCGACTTCAACACCCTCGCTATGGATTTCCTCACCCACTACCAGTTATCGATCCTCTATGAAACAAGGACCAATATTTTGAGTTCTTTCAAACAAACCAAAGCCACTCATATCTCCAATCACATTCATGAGTGGCAACGGAGATGACGTCTCATCAAAGTTGAACTTCCTGATCGGTTGTTGGTAGAGTGGTTCATGAAATCATTCGTGAATGACATCGTTCGTGACATTGCCATGGGTGGAGTTGTCACAGAAGAACATGCCATTAGTCATGCTCAATACCTTGACCTCGTTTACTCACAAACGAGTACTCTTTATGACTTACTCCCTGATGCGCCTCGTCCTTCTACTTCCGCCACTTCAACTACTCCTGTTGCTTCTCATGTAGATGACGGTGTGATTGGCACTTTCCATGCCCAACCAAATTTAGTCCAAACCTCTAGCAACAACCCCAAACCCATTTCTTCTAATGTTCAAAATGCTCCGTCTCCTACCCCTCCCACCGAAAAAACTTCTGAGGTAAATGCTGTTCAATCTATCCCCGCCGGTAAAAACAAATCCAGAAAGAGAAAGGGTAAGAATAAGGACAAAAATAATTCGCAAGCAGAAAGAACCAAAACACCACCCGTTGACGATAGTGATAAGCGCAAACCCTGATACCCATGTTTTATTTGTGGTGATGATCACTACACTAAGGATTTTCCACGACGATCCGAGGTTACTTAGTTCCTTCAAGGGACCACAAAAACACCCACTCCGGACATATTATCACAACCCTTCCCCTCTCAACAACATGCCCAATTGGTCATTCATGACCAACCTACCTCCTCCAATACATCCTATGTCTTAATGTGTACAGGTGATTCAAAGAAGAACGACATCACACTTACCACTCGAGCCAAATATTATTCTTCCTCCAAAGATAAGATTGATGCGATACCTCCTTCGTTGGTCCAACCATCTCCCACGACTCCACCTACCAACGATACTCTTCATCTCGAATGACCAAGCCTCAACACAGTTCTTCGCCCTCCTCCAAAGGGCGTCGTTTGGAAATCGACTTTCAATCCTCATGCCCATGCTGCCCAGAACTATAGTATTGTTGAAGATATGACCCAAGCACCATCCGCTATGTCAACCCTCGAAGTCCTTCAAAGTTGTCCTATACAACGGAAGACACTGTTGAAAGCTATCGGTGGAATCAACCCTACGGATACAAATTTAATCATTTTTGACTTGGAAGATCACATTCCAAGGTTACCCCCTCAACTCGCATTCCAAATACAAGTTATTGTCTACGACAAAAACATTTGTAGAACAGTTATCGACGAGGGTGCCTCGATGTGTGTCATGTCTATTACCTGCTGGAAAGCCATTGGCTCTCCTCCTTTGACTGAATCCCACAACACACTCAAAGCCTTTAATGGCTCCGGTTTTAAGCCTTACGGTGTCCTCCCTTCATTGCCAATTACGTTAGAAGGCAAAACGGTCCAAGTTGAAGTGGAGGTCTTTGATGCTCCTCTTGATTACAACCTTCTACTCGGTCGTAGTTGGATTGATTCCATGCGTGTAGTTGTGTCGACTCTTTTTCGTGTCATGCGTTTCCCACATCAAGGAAAGGTAATTACCATCTACCAATTAGCCTTCTTTAACTCAGATGCATGTATCGACAACATACCGTTCATTGCCAAAACCCCCCTGGATACGAGAACGTTGGTGTGGGTATTCTTAAAGACTCCTCGTTAATGGGTACCTTCCCCATCCCACCACCTGATGTTCCATATCCGTCTGTCACCTTGATCAACATGATCTCCACATCTATTTACAGAACCCCTATGTCTCACAACCCATGGATGCTACCCAACCCCGACGATCATCTTCGTTACGACAATGAAATGCCTTTGAGTCCGGTCGAATCCGCCTATTAGGCCATTCAATCGAAAACCCCTTCTACCCCCTCTCTTGGTGATTTATCTCCAGATCCTTTCCGTGTCATTTTTTCCACAGACGAGATGATTATGTATGTTATGGAAGACAACCCCTAGGACGATGGACATCATCGTTCCATCCTCTTCCTGGAACAACACACCATAGAGAGCTACCAACGGATCTCGACCCCGTCGACCATTGTCGTCATTTCTACCATTCCCGAGTCTACACACGATGTGTTTTCCGAAGGGAACTTAAGTAACATCTCACCCACCATCCCACTCGACATATCCATAAAACCTGGAATTGTCGAAAATGTGCATATCGAAGCTTTGTGTTCCCCTGATGAAATTGTCACCTACAAGTCACTTTTCAAAGAATTTCGTGACGTCTTCGCCTGGAGCTATGAAGAAATGTCGGGTATTGACCCCGAAATTGTGATACATGAGATTAAGACATACCCAGATGCTAAACCCGTCCGACAATGACTTTGTCCGGTCCACCCACGTAAAGAGGCCACTATCAAGCTTGAAGTCGAGAAACTTCTCAAATCTTGCTTTATTTACCCGGTGTCTCTCACTGACTGGGTTTCCAATCTTGTCCCGATCGAAAAGAAACAAGGCACAATACACAGGTGTGTTGATTATAGGGATATTAACAAAGCATGTCCTAAAGACAACTTTCCTACCCCCTTCGTTGACCAGATCATCGACGATTGTACCGACAGTGAAATCTTCTCTCTGATGGATGGTTTCTCCGGATATAATCAAATCAATATCGTTCCCGCGGACCAACACAAAACCGTTTTTATTTGTCCTTGGGGCACTTTTGCCTATCGAAAACTTCCTTTTGGTCTAAAAAATGCTGGTGCAACTTTTCAGTGCGCTATGTCTTACGCCTTCCATGATATCAAGCACATTGTGCAACCATATCTAGAGGACTTACCCGCTCATTCCATGCGCTGTGTAGATCATCTAATACACCTCCGAGCCATTTTCCTTTGATGTCGTGTTTACCATATACGCTTGAATCCTCACAAATGCATCTTCTTCGTAGAATCTGACTGACTTCTAGGCTTTATTGTTTCACGTCAAGGAATCTGGGTAGATCCTTTGAAGGTCGAGGCGATTCTCAATCTCCCTCCTCCTTCCTCACTTCGCCAGTTACAAAGTTTGCAAGGGAAGACAAACTTTTTTCGTCGTTTCATCTCGAACTATGCCGAGCTAACTCTTGGATTTACGTGACTGCTCAAGAAAGGGTCTGATTTCGCATGGGATACCACTGCCAACAAAGATTTCAAATCTTTGAAACTGTCTCTGACACATACCCCACTTCTCTTCCGACCTGATTACAGTCACGATTATTTCCTCTACCTTGCAGCCTTGGACTACACCATCGCTATGGTTCTCGTCCAGGAGGATGATTCTCATGATGAACATGTCATATATTACTTGAGTCGAAGTCTTACGCCTACCGAAACAAAGTATTTACATGTTGAAAAACTAGCCTTGGCAACCGTCCAAGTAGTTCAACATTTCCGACACTATATCCTCTCTTGCAAGACTACGGTAATTTCTAACTACAACCCTATGCAACACATTCTCACACGTCAACTGTTAGGGGGAAAATACTCCAAATGGATCGTGATACTCCAGGAGTTTGACTTAGAATTCGAACAAGCTAAGTCCAAGAAATCCTTAGTGTTTGCCGACTTGATATGCGACTTTCCCTACTCTGAGACGGAAAATGTAGTAGCCGATTCATTACCTGATGAATCCCTTTTCCTGATTAGTTCCGATGATATTTGGTACGGAGATATCATCATATATCTCCAAACCCAAAATTTTCAGCCCAATTTGTCTAGTACTGACCATCGTCGAATACGCTACTAAGCCCATCAGTATATTATCCTTGGTGATACTCTTTATCGTCGTGGGATTGACTCCATTTTTCGACGCTGCCTCACGTTTGATTAAGCCGAGAAATCCCTAAATGATTGCCATTCTGGAGCCTGTGGTGGTCATATGTCTAGGTATGCTACTGCCCAGAAGATCTTGAGAGCAGGGTATTTTTGGCCTTCCTTATTTAACGATTGTATAATTGTCGTCCAAAAATGCCACGCTTGCCATACCTACAACCATAAAATACAGTCACATCTTGCTCCTCTTCACCCTGTGGTCTCCATTGGTCCTTTTGCAAAATGGGGTATCAATTTCATGACATGTCACCCTCATTCGGCCGGGGGACATGGATACATTATTGTAGTCGTAGATTATTTTACGAAATGGGCCGAGACAATGTCAACATTTGAAAACACTGGAAAGACTACAACATTATTCATATTGAATCACATCATAACTCATTTTGGTGTTCCTCAAGCTATCATCACTAATCACGGTAGCCACTTTAGAAACTTCATTATGTCCGAACTCATTGAAAAGTTGGGTTTTCGCCATGAAAAATCAACACCGTATTACCCACAAGCCAACGACCAAGTCGAAGAAATTAACAAATTCCTCATTACCATGCTTTGACGAATGATAGGGATTCACAAAACGAGTTGGCACACGATGTTGTTTTCAGCATTGTGGGCTTACCGGACATCTGTTAAGTCTGCTACCAGGTTTACACCATTCCGATTAGTTTATGGTCTAGAAGCCATCCTGCCAATTGAATGTGAGATACCCTCCCTAAAACTAGTCGTCGAACTCCTCTCAAACACTTCTGCCAAAGAAGAATGTATGTTGTATCTCATACGATTAGATGAAATGCATCACGATGCTACCCTAGTCATAGAAGCCCAGAAGAAACATGTCAAAGCCCAATACGACAAACATGTCAAGCCTCACATTTTCTTCGAAGGTGATCTTGTTCTCCTTTAAGAACAAGATCGGGATATGCTAGGAGAAGGAAAATTCGAAGCTATGTGGCGAGGTCCTTATATCGTTAGACGAGTTTTGGAGAAAGCAGCTTACGAGTTAGTGGACTACGATGGTATCCCTTTGAGTGAACCCAGAAATGGGTTGTACTTAAAGAAGTACTATGCCTAAGGTCACCTGTGCATGAGTACATGAATTTTATTGTATCATACTTCTTGTGTGTTACTGTAGTATGCTTTTTTGTTATCTGGTCTCTGCCCTCGACCGCTTATGTTACGTTGTGTTTGGTTTCCAGATGTCAGAGTCTTCGCTACCCCACATTGGCTTCGTTGATGGCGCTAGCCATAATACTCATAACCTTGCTTCTGTTGCTTGGGCAATTTACGCCCCTACAAATGAACTTATCACTCTACGAGGTGTGTGTCTTGGCCGTGCGACCAACAATATTACAGAGTATAGCACCGTCATCGAATTGTTGATTGATGTTATTTCGCTCGATATCCGCCACTTGGTTGTACGACTCGATTCCCAGCTAGTAGTACTACAGCTAAGTAATGTCTATGCTATTCAAAGTCCTACTTTATTACAGGTATATTTCCGAATTCACCTCTTGGAACGTTATTTTGATCATATTGATTATCAACACATTCCTAGATGTCTAAATACATTGACTGATGCATTAGCTAACTATGTATTAGATAGACATTTGGGCCATTTATAAACCAATCACATCACATTATCACAGAACACAAGATAAGCCAGTAGAAGTCGTATATATGTATATAATGATCAAAAGTTTTTACAAAAAGTTTCTGTCCAAGGACCAAAATCTCAAAATGTCAAGCTCATAGCTTTTACAAAATAGTGTCATGGGTAATGCTCACGATAAAACACAACTGCCCGGGCCACCCTACGAAGCAGTCGACTAATAGACTCTGACATGCCCACAGTGTGGCGCTGATAACACCTAGGGATCTCCCCAATAGCCATATCTGGGATGTCAACGGTCAACCCCTCCAAGTTCTGCTCCATCGCCTCATAGTCTTCGACATCCCATCACACCACTGGGGTCACCTCTCCTCACCGCTGAATAGGATATGTTCCTGGAGGTCGATATGGCCCCACATTTGTGTCATCAAAAAGAGATTTTTTGATTAGTTCTTGGACAAACATAAAAACATTTTATATGATAAAAATTACAAAAACATTTAAAAGAACAAAATGTGTACTTCCTACCTAGGTCACCCCACTGAGCATCCTCAGGTAGGGCCAAATCCAGATCCCCTCGAAAGTCCAAACTAGTGTATGCATAGTCATCAATCATCAACATCTGTGGCCACAACTAGTCGAAAAATGAATCATTGTACTTGATGATGGGCCCAGCTACGTGTTGGGCCATGAGGTTGCACCACCTCAACATCCTCGGATCTTGTGGGGCCGGTAAACTCCAATCAACCTGTAATCTCAGCAATGGGACCCTCTTGAGGAAGAAGGACACCAAAAGTGATACGTACCCCAACTGCTTCAAGTTTCCCCTCCTACACTTCGTCAATTGCCTCTTCATACTACGGAGAATTGCATCCGACCAGTTGAAGACTCGTGGTTTTGTGCAGTATATGGCGTATTGGAAGTAGCTCTAGAGAGCCATGTGTGGGTCTGCGTTTCCGACCATGCATGCTATAGTGAAAAAGATGGTTCGCAGGGTCAAGTTTTGGACCCCCCAAATAGCAACCTTGCCCTTGCTTCTTTCTGCCTCAGGAACACAATACTGGCGACAATACTCACTCATAGGGAGTCCGCCACCTCGGCTACCGGTAAAGCTAGCATGGTACCCACACCATGATAACCCTATTAGAAAGTAGATATCCTTGATATCTAGGGTGAATGTGTGGACTCCCACATGAAACAACTATTGGTCCACGTCCCACATATGAACTAGGTACTCCAACAATCTAAGTTGGGCCCTCATGCCCGGAATCCTGAAGAATTTCAAGAGCCCACAGTCTCAGAGGGAAACAATGGTACATGGGTCATTCCCAGCAATGGAATCCTCCTCGTCGTGTTCTCTTTCTTGCCACTCCAGCATTGTGATGGTCAAATACCTGCACAAGAAACATAAGAGAAGGGTCAACAACTTATTTCAAACCTTGGCATAATTTTTATTGAGCAAAAATCAAATTGAAATTTCATTTTTCGGCCCCCGCAGGTGCCCCTTTAGCACAATGTGAGATTATCGCAGGTGCCCTTAAGGCTGCCTGCGAGAATCCTAGATTCTCACAGGTCCTGCATGGCTTGCCTGCGAGAATGCTTGGGCACAAGTTATGGCTGTAAAATGGACCTAAAACCCTAAACATTGTCAATGAAAACTAAAAATAAACCATGGAAAAGGTAGAAGATCAAGAGCTTACCTCATTGGCGGAGATGGTTCGCCAAATGGTCGCTTGTGCCTCCCGTTATCGTGCAAAGAAAATTGAGGGAAAATGAGGTGTATTGGGCAAGGTTTTTGGCAAAATCACAATGAAAATGGTAAAATCCCTTTTTACCCATATTTATTCACTTTTTACGATTTTTTGTTGATTTTTATATTGTTTTGTCTATAAAACCTAATGCCTAATAGCCCTGTGAGTGTGACTTTTTGCAGGTATAGCAACTTTGAAGTCCATATGGAGGAGTACAAATGTTTTTTCTTTTTGTCACATGTAATACTCTTTTGTATGGTTTTTAGAAAAACCTTAGCTCAGCCTTCATTCGTTCTCGCACTCGAAAATACATGAGAACGTAACCGAGTATACTTTTCTCGTCTTTTTGTACTCATTATGGTAACACGAAAACGATGAACGCAAAGGAGTATTCTTGAAGATCGTTTCACGCTCCATTAAAACAAAAAGATGGCCGAGCGACCTTGTTATGTTCACACTCGTAAAAGTATATGAACAAAACGTTCGATGGGTGATAGTTTATCACTTTTTCGGTCCTGTCGAACTATTTTATGAAAAAAGGAATTGAGAGAGTTATCTTTAAGTGTTTTTTAGACTCTCAAAACATGAAAAACCCCTGAGTTTTCTATCTTTGGACTTGTTAAACAAACATCAAAAGACTCGTAATGGGACCGAGCCACTCCTTCCTAGGGTTTGTTAAACATACTCCGAGGGACTCATTCGAAGGATGAGCTTACATCAACAAGCATATGTTATCCTCCTCAATCTTGCGTAAAAATAAAGAGGTACTCGCCAGAAATGGTGGGGGAAATTTTGGGAAAGGGATGTGTTTTCGTATTCATATTAATGGCAGTAAGCATCACTCTTGAACATGACACCCCCTATTCATCATTTGAAGCCGGGTTGGGAAATCCATTTGTCTCTCATTCGACTTGCTACAAGGTCATATCCTGGGTCGTCTCTGAGTCAGTGCTGCCAAGTCCTTGGTTGTGTCATTCATATGTTCAAGAGAAGTTCATCCAAACCCTCTATTGAGTCGGCCATCTGCAGTTGTCCATTCTTACTATGTCGACCTTCCCTGTGTCCGTTTCAACCTATATTCATACTCTGTTTCATCCTCAAAATCTGTTACTTATTTCATGTCATTGATGGGGGATACATCAAGGCCCTCTTGTGACGAGTCTTGCTCCATCGACTTCAACTCATTATCCGGAAACAAGACTTAGAAATTATCTGGTACCTTGGAACTTGCATGCCTCAATGGTAGGTTTCCTCGCTTTAGACAGTGGGTTTTCATTATTGACCCCTGATCGGGAGGTTCCGTCGAATGTTCGACCTCAGCTCATTTATTCACATTCATTGGATTGTACTAGTGTACCTTGGGAGTCATTGACATTGATGGTGATTTCCCTCACACTTATTAAAAATTTCATTAATGATCGGTAATCAAGTGGTTTCTACCATGTTCGACTTCAGCACATGTAATCGCATGGCTAGATTCGTACTTTCAGGTGACGGGATTGAATACCCAGGGTCTCATCTTTTTGATCCAGTTTGCGATGGAGTATGTATGATTTGCATCGGCACATAGATCCACTTTTTATGTCATGTGGCTATGTCATCTTAATTTAAGTATTCTCGCATAGATCCACAGTGTATTCCTGGTGGCTATGCAGTATTTTGATGGCATGGATCCACAGTGTATGATTGGTGGCCATGACCTACATTCATGATTTCATCCATCTATGATCTAAGTATGGGAATGCCTACCTCAGAACTGGTACTATATTCTGTTGATGCTTGGTTGTTTGCAGGTTTCCGATTAGGTGCGCTCATGGTTTCTGACACACACACGCAGTTTACAAAGTATTTCGACAGCCGTAGATTTCAACCACATACTTTGGGGGGAATTATTTTACACATGATTTTGGTCACTTTGGTGATGTCTTAACAGTGATGTATTCAGGCTCCCAACAAGGACTTTTTGCTTGAGAAAAGTGGCTCCTGTCTTCTTCCAAAAAACATATTTTTAAGATGAGTTCACAGGATGCCTATGGTCTAGGGTGCAAGAATCCTTCATTCTCGCAGGCCACCCACACTTAGGGTGCAAAATTCTCACAGTCTGCTCCATACACAGGGTGCGAACCTGTTTTTAAGCTTGGAAAGGAGAAGAGGTATTGAGGGTTCTAGAAGGGAATATTCTAGAAAATGAGTTGGCATTCGCATGGTTGTCATTCTACCGACTTCTCAGATTTGATGGGATCATCCTCATCCATGTAACCATATCTCCTTATCCTATATATTCAAAGGTTTCTCATGGAAAAGGTTAAGCAAGATTGAATGAAGAATTGGTGAAAGAATTGTGTGAAGAACCCTGTTTGGACAGAAGCTTGAAGGCTCTATTTGGTCTATCAAGAGGAATTGGATCTTCTTCATGCAAATACAGAGCAATTGTGTGTGTTGGAACCAAAGGTCACTGAAAGGAATCTTGCAACATCAAGGTGATCAGGTTGTATCTTCTACTTTCAATTAATATGATATAGCGACATGTCCCTTTCCCATAAAGTCACTCTTACTTTATTGTGTAATTCCTTGATCATATGCATAAGTTGACATTGAATATACTTTTATATCTTTACTTTGGTTGGTTCATGTTGTCTTGGACTTGACTTCATGAGAGCACCGGAGTGAAGAGGGAACAACAAAGACCTAAGGAAGCGATATAAAGGTATGTCACATATTCCTTCCTATTAGTAGATTCTATGATTACAACTTAGGGAAAGAGTTGTGTCCTGTCCTGTTTTGTTCTAGATCCAGGTGGATCTAGGGAGATCTGTTAGTGTCCGCACCTACCGATTTGTCTGATAACAATAAAGGATGGAAGAATGGGAAGAGAACCCCCCCAAGAAGCTGAATCTCCATATTTAACTTCATGCACCCATGCCGAAACCTATCTTCCTAGAGCTGCATGCACTCCATTTAACATTCGTTTCCCCTTTCCTATGAACTTAGGATATCTGGGTTTATTTTTCCCCACTTTAATATTTTCATTTTCAGGAATATATTATAATATTCCCTTGGGTTAATCCCTCTAGATTAGCCCCTCTTTCCTAGCCTTTTAGTCCCATCCCTTTCCCTACCTATTGGATCTTCGTCCCCAATCACTCTTTCTTCATGGTCAGTCTACATGCAATGATGTATAATTTTTATTAATGATACACATAATTACATATACAAAAAATCGGGCTTATTTTCCTTAGCATACATGTTCTTCGGTCTATAACACATAAGCCTACCAAATTATCAACACTCGGCTCACCATACTACAAACATCAGTACATTTCATAGGGGCCTGGCCCGGGGTATTACAATCCCCTCCCCTTATTTTTTCATTGTCCTCAGTGCAACTCATTTACATAATATCAACAAGATTTTCAAAATCTTCAAAAAGTTGCAGGTACTCTACCCACATAGAATCCTCATGCTCCCATGTCATTTCCTCAGGACTGTACCAGGTCCACTGGACCTTTACAATACCTATGGCTTGATTCCAGAGCCATTTTCTCTTTCGGTCCAATATGCGCACCTGAAGCACTTGCAAGACGCCTTCTTGATCCACTTGAATCACATTCCAATAAATCACATGATTAGGATCATGTATATATTTCTTAACAAATGAAACATGAAACACATTATGTACAGTCATGGATGCAGGAAATGCAAGCATATATGCAACTGGTCCAATCATTTCTAGGATTTCAAATGGCCCACAATATCTGGCTACCAACTTGGAACAGTTTCCCAGCTTCAAGGAACTTCTGTTGGCTTTCACTTTCAAGAAATCATGATCACCCACTTTAAACTCTCTGCGGGTTATGTTCTTATCAACATAACCTTTCTTCCTGTCTTGGGTAACCTTCAAATTCTGCTTAATCTTCAACATTTTCTCTTCCATTTCCTTGAAAACTCTAGCCCAACCATTGCCTTATCAGATGGGCTATCCCATCTTACTGGGGTGTTTCACTTTCTTCCATAAAGTGCTTCAAACGAGCTCATCTTTAGTGATGCTTGATACCCATTGTTGTAGGCAAATTATACCAAGTGTAGGTAGTCTTCCCATTTAGATGGTTTTTCCATCACATACATCCTTAGAATGTCCTCTATCACTTGGTTCACCCTCTCTGTTTTCTCATCAGACTCAGGATGATAGGCTATGTTGAAATTCATATTTGTTTCGAACCCTTTGAATAATCCCTTCCATAACTTTGAGGTAAATTTTGGGTCTCCGTCAGACACAATTGTCTTGGGAATATTGTGCAATCGTGCTACTTCCCTCATATAGATATTGGCAACATTAGCTTCCTTGTGAGTAGTCTTCAATGGAATAAAATGGGCATATTTCGTAAGCTTATCCACCACCACCATGATGGAATCATGTTTCTTGTTTTTTCTGGGTAATCCTGTGATGAAATCCATTGTCACCACTTCCCACTTCCACTTAGGAATGGGTAATGGCTATAGTAACCCTGATGGATGCCTATGCTCATATTTGACCTTCTGACACTCCATACATCTAGCAATATATTCTACAATTTCCTTTTTCATACCTCACCAAAAGTAATAGTTCTTGACTTCGTCCACTGTTTTCTGATATCCAGGGTTCCTAGCATAAGGCACATTATGCATTTCTTTAAAGATCATAATTCTCAACTCCTGGGAATTAGGTACATAAATTCTATTTTTGTACAGGGGTGTCCCATCATCTTCCAATTTATAATCATCCACTTTCTATAGCATATTACCTTGTTGTAGCTTTGCCACCAATTCCATGTACTGCAAATCTTCATTTGCATCTTCCAAAATTCTTCCTTCAATATCAGTTTGATACATGCTAATGGTTGTAGCATGTAGTTCATGCACTCTTCTGCTGAGTGCATCAACCGCTTTGTTCTCCTTTCCTTTGATATGCTTGATATCAAAGTCATACTCACAAAGGAATTCCAACCATGTACTCTGCCTAGCATTCAGAGTTGGTTGATCAAACAGACACTTTAGACTATGATGGTCTATTATGAGTTTAAACCTCTTTCCCATGAGTTAATGTCTCCATTTCTTCAGAGAATGCACTATGTATTCCAACTCCAAATCATGATTTGCATAGAGCCTTTCATGCTCTTTCAATTTTCTGGACTCATAACATACCACAAACCCATTCTGGCCGAGGAATCCTCCCATTCCTTATTTTCATGCATCTGTACACACTACAAAATATTCTTTTGGATATGCAATCCTCAGGATTGGAGCATTGGTTAACAATTTCTTCAATTGTTGGAAGATTCTCTCACATTCTTCTTTCCATTGAAATTTATTCTCCTTCCTTTGCAAGGAAGTGATGGGGTGAGATATCCTTGAGAACCCTGCAATGAACCTTCTGTAATAGCCAGATAGACCCATAAAGTATATGACTTCTGTCACATTCTTGGGTGCTGACCATTCTCTGATGGCTTCTATCTTCTCAAGATCCACAACTGTCGCATCCTTTGAAATGATATGTCCCAAATAATGGATCTTCTTTTGATAGAATGAGCACTTTCTCAATTTGGCATACGGTTGGTGCTCTCTTAGAACTTGAAATACCATCCTCAAATGATGTTCATGCTCTTCCTCTGACTTGGAATACACCAGGATGTCATCCAAAAATACTATGACAAACTTGTCTAGAGATTCTCTGAATACACCATTCATTAGGCACATGAAAACAATGGATGCATTTGATAGTCGAAATGGCAATATTTTGAATTCATAATGACCATACCTTTTTCTGAAGGTAGTCTTGTTGATGTCTTCATCCTTTATCCTTACCTGGTGGTACCCTGACCTGAGATCTATTTTTGAAAATATCTTATCATCGTTCAATTGATCAAAGAGATCATTGATCCTTGGAAAAGGATACTTGTTCTTTATAGTAACATTATTCAACTATTTGAAATCGATACACAATCTCAATGTCCCATATTTCTTCTTCACGAACAGGATTGGGGCACCCCAAGGTGACACACTTGGGCGTATATACCCCTTCTTCATAAGTTCTTCAAGCTGCAATTACAATTCTTTCAGCTCTGGTGTACTCATTCTGTAAGGCGTTTTTGACACTGGAGCCGCTCCAGGCATCGGGTTTATAGAGAAATCAATATCTCTGTTTGGGGGTAGTCTGGGTACCTCCTGGAATACATCTTCAAAATATTTTAATACTACATGGTCTTCATTATTTGACACCTTATCCTTAGGTGCTTCTTCCATATGAGCTGCAAATAATTGAGTACAACCCTTCTCGTAGCACTTTTTCAGCTACATTGCTGAGATTTCTCTGATAGTCACTGCCCTTGGGATTCCCTGCACTTTCCTTGGGTTTCCTTCCTCATCCAGACAAGTGAATGCCTTGTTACAACAGTCTAATATGGCATGGTGTTGGTCCAACCAATCCATCCCAATTAGACAGTCATAGGAACCTAAAGGTAATATGTTCAAATCTTCCCTTGTGCTCAGTCCATTCATGTCCATGAGACATAACTTAACTATTTAAATAAATTTTCTTTTGGATCCTGTAGCCAACTGCACTAACCAAGATCTTCCATGCTTGTTTATTGGAAATTAAAAACTTTCCACCATCTTGGGATCTATATAAATATGACTAGCCCCTGAATCAATTAAAATAGTAAAGGCATGGTTATTGATCATACCTTCAACTTCAATCATGTGTGATTGAAACTCAGCTTGCTTGTTGTCCAGGGCTGCATAGATCCTTGGTATCCTACTGCCCATGTCCTCCATTGTTTCTGCTTGCTGAACATTGTGGACAACTCTCATTTTCTATTTTTGTGGGGACAATGTCTATAGTTGTGGTCTCCCCCCAACAGTGAATGGGCGTCTCCCTTGGCCTTTTCCCCCCTACCTCAACCATTCTATGCTCTCTAAAATATGGTTTTCCTTGAGAATTGTTTCTGAAAAAGGGAGGTTTGTTTCCCTTCTGCCTCTGCTCTTTCTTGAATTTCTTCTTGTCATCCCAAGCCTTCCGAAAAGTGGGATTTTCTCTTTGCTGCTCATATAAGCATTTTTCTCTCCTTATAGTTTCTTTCATAGTTTTAGGATCATCATATTGGATATTTTCACTGATGGAAGGTGGAAGTCCACTCAGATACCTTTGAATTTTGACAGTCTCATCTTTGATGAAAGGGACATACTTCAGCAATTCCAAAAAATTTCGCTCATATTCATCAATGGTCATGCTAATCAACTTGAGTTCAAAGAACTCTTTCATCTTTCTGTCATAGTATCTCTTAGTTAAGTATTTATTTTTGAAATACTTCTTGAATTCCTTCCAAGTAACATTTTTCTCTTTAATGTGCTGCACCTGCACAAGTTGATCCCACCACATGGATTCCTTTCCTTTCAGTTGATACATTGCAATTATTCCTTCTGCATGAGAGGAATACTTTTGCAGATGGAAATATTTCCTCATGCCAAGAAGCCATGTCTCAACATATTCTTCCTTTTGGTGCTCTCCATCAAACATAGAAGGTTTAATCTTGTTCATATCTCCCTTCATTTCATCCACTCCATCTCTCCTATGCTTTCTGGTAGGAAATGGACTTGAACTACTCTGTTCCCTCCTCTTGGAATGTCCTTGGGAGTGATGGTGGTGTCTTCTAACACTCCTTGATTTCCTCTTTTCATCGGGACTTATTGATTTACTGGAGTCACTCTCCTTATCCAATTTCTTTTCTATCATGTCCAGGCTCTGTATCAACTTTATGTTGAATTATCCCTGTTCTTCCTTGTCTTTCATGAGTTTTTTGTTATCTTCTCGGTGAGTCTTGACATCTTTCTGCAATATTTCAATGATTTTCATCATGTTTCCCTCCTTATCTATATTTTCTCCATGCCCATTGGAGTTCGCTCCTTCAACTCCCAAATGGACATCCATCCCTTTAGTTTCATTTTCTAAACTGAAAGCATTCCATGCCTCCTCCATTTCGGTGCACCGTGGAACAATTTGGTTTGGTTCTGACAATCGTTAACTCCAAAAACACAATGTGTAGTCAACCGAAATTTTTCAGACCATCAATCCTTAAAAAATTACACAGTATTCATAAACCAATCTGATTCAAAGAAAACTTTTAGATTTCATTATGCGGTTCTCGATTAATCAAGAATCCTTGCAGATATTTTCTTTCTGAGATCTGCTCTATTCTGGAATATGTTTCGGGCACCATCCCCTTTCTCTTATCCCCCAACCCATGTGACCATGGGCTATGGCCAAGAACTAGGTCGATAGGCACTTATTTGGGACTTCAGGTCTTTGGATTCAAAAGTTTTCAAAGCACATCAAAACAAATCTCTCGGAGTTCTGCATTGGCAAACTTGCTAAGTAGGGTGGATCAACAGTCCACGACTACCCAACACACAACAAATGGAACTCACTATGGAACCTCAGGCATCTGAGATTTGGGACTTGGAGCTTCGAAGCTTCGGGACTTCGCAGGATTTCACATTTGCACACCCCCAACACCCCAAAGTGTTAATCTCTGAACACTTCCATGTCACCTTTGCTGACGTCATTACATCTTGTCACCTTGGCGTTAGGAAACTTTTGAAAGTTTTTATTTTCATTCCCTTATGAACCATTATTCTGGAGTGTCAAGTCTCCGGACTTCACAATTGGTGCCACACATCCACTGGGACCCAAGGTTTCCGTACTTGAACTAAGATACCGAATAGTCACATCACTTAATGCCTTTCAAATTACAGTGGCATGCATCTGCAGTTTGAAGTAACCAACCTTTTGTCCTGCAATTCTTCTGACGCTGACACATAACCCCCCTGGTAAAACTGTGGTTTGGATTGTGAGACCGCCATGGAAAATGATCTCCCATGAAATTTGGGTCCCTGCAATGCCTCTTGGCCAGTGATATTGATGTATAGTGATCAACGCGAGTGTGGGCCCGTTGACCTTTAACTATGTTATGCAACCTCAGGGCCCACATAGGACAAATTTCAACATTCTAGGTGGGGGCATGTGGTAGGTATAGGATAGGTCCATGTCACCTCCAGGTGACATTATCATGAATCACTACTTTGGATCTTCGAGGCTTCATAACTTTAGGCTTTGGGAGTGCTCTCCTCAGGACACACTCATTCTCCTGAACGTCGAAATCCTGAACTACCAATCTGCTGACACACATACATCTTGACGAACGGTCAAGATTAACTCCGAACTTCAGATCTTCAAGGGATTTCTCCCTTCACCACTGTGTTTTCCCCTTTTAACTTGGATTGATCCAACTGCCAAGCTCTTCTCCTTAGATATATGGTGTAGATACTCTTCGGGGACTTAGACTTCGTGCCTTCGGCCTCTTCTGCTCTACAATCCATAACTTTTTCGAAGCCACGAAGTCCAAAGGACTTGGAGGTTAACTCTCATGCTCCTTTTTCTTGATCCAACGGGTGTGGTTTTACATACCACTCATCCCACTAAGCTTCATAACATGGCCAAGGTAACCTCTTGGCACAATTTCTCTCTGAAACCTTGGTTCTAATGACCACTTATCTGGCCCATCCAGGCTTAGTGCTTGAACCTTGGATTTGATACCAATTTGAAACATCCCCAACCACCAACATGCCAGAAAACGTCACTACATGACGTCTCTCTTAACTCTGATACCAATTTGTTTTAACACCGCTGACCACCCACGACGGTCCATGCTATCTCGTAGAAATAACAATTATCATCTTCCTACAAATAAAACCGTAGAAAAACAACATATTCTTCTAATACATAGACTAATGCAGAAATAACAGTAAAAGCATACATGTGGTAATTTGGACAAAACCATAGATGTAACAACATATATAAATACATAGCATGTGAATGAACAAGGAATGGATACTTAACTTTTAATTGAGTTACACCAACTGTGTGTAGACCTTCCATGAACCTCCCATCCTTAGAGCATGTTTCTCATCACGCTCAACAGTGGGTCACCCCCGAGCTGGGACTAAGGTCCACCCAGGGCAAGGGAATCCTAGACTAGGCTGAGGTTATAGGAGACTACACAATGCAACTAGAAGGATTCTCTTCAGGGGCCTTCTTACAACCACTAATCACAGACTCTCATTCCCCACATGCTTGTTCCACCCTAAGAATATGAACCTTCACTGTTCCATAGTTCATTGATTGCTCCACTTCCCCTTTCAGGATCTCGAAAACATGCGGGATCAGGAATTCTCTGAGTTTCTGAGTTTCTGACAGGAATGACAGGAATGACGACGGGCCTGAAAACCCGCTTCTTCAACCACTTCAACTTAGTTCTAGCCAGGTGAGGACAACATCAAAGGTTCAATATATCTCAGGGAATGGCAACAACCACAATTCAGTAAGGAACAACACGGTTTTGGCAAGTACATATACACTGTGCTTCACAGGAAAACATGGGTCATCTTCATGGGTTAATGGTTTTAGAGGTGCGTGAAGATGCAGAGGTCGACGAAGGAGGACAAATGAATTAGGCGAAGGATGGAAGAATGGGAAGCGAACCCCCCCAACGAGCTGACTCTCCAGCTTTAACTGCGTGCGCCTAGGTCGACACCTATCTTCCTAGAGTTGCATGCACTCCATTTAGCATTCATTTCCCCTTTCTTAGGAACTTAGGATAACTGGGTTTATTTTTCCCCACTTTAATATTTTCATTTTCAGGAATATATTACAATATTCCCTTGGTTTCATCCCTCTAGCTTAGCCCCTCTTTCCTAGCGTCTTAGTCCCATCCCTTTCCCTACCTAGTGTATCTTTGTCCCCTAGCACTCTTTCTTCGTGGTCGGTCTACACGCAGTGATGTATAATTTTTATTAATGATCTGCATAATTAAATATACAAAAAATCAAGCTTATTGGCCTTAACATCCAAGTTCTTCAACCTATAACACATAAGCCTACTGACTTATCAACACTCGGCTCACCAGCCTACAAACATCAATACATTTCACAAGGGCTCGACCTAGGATTCTTGTTTTGTTTGTTGTTGCGAGGATGTTACTTCTTTGGGTTCTTGGCTTTATCATTTTGTTATGCCACTAAATATTTGTCATATGTACTTGTAGTGATGATCACTCCAAGATGCAAGAGATTTTTTTGTTCTCTAATAAAATAATCACAAAAATCTTCAAGAGAGGGCATTTTGTAAGTATCCCCTTCACTAATAAGATATTCTCTGGTGGAGTGAAAAGTAGACACAAAAACATAATAGATAGTGCCAAGATTTACAAAAATAAGATACATAAGTTGGTCATCTATTTTGATTTTCTTACATTCTATAAGTAGAAGTCTAAAGTGTTTTGAATTAGATATAAAATATTCAATGCAAGAGAAATCATTGGGATTTAAAGCAATTAATTGGTTTTTGAGTTGACAGCCTCGAATCTCTTTGTGTTCACAAAACACAATATCCAACTTTTTCCATGCTACATTTGGGGTTTCAATTCCTTGAAGTTGAAACTAAAAATCAATAGAGATGGACATTCTAATTAATCCACATGTTTCAACATTTTTATTATCCCATTTGGATTTCTTCAATGCATTAAGAGGGGTGATTTATGTTCCCAAGGTAACCTAGTAAGGTCCCCTACTTCGTAGTAAATCCTTCATATGAGATTTCCATGAGAAGTAGTTTGAACTGATAAGTAGGAGATCATTTGGACTAGACATATTACAATATGTAGGTAAGATGACTTCAAAAGTAGAAACTAACTGTTTGTACTGAAAGCTCTAAAAAATGGGTAGTTTCAAGAAAAAACGACACTAAAAATAGACTTTGGATATCAAAGTTATGCCCTTTTAAAGAAAATCATAAAATGAAACAAAGGTGACATGTGGAAGGTGGAGGTTGATGAAAAGAGTGATAGGTGCACAATAAGGTTGTTGATGAAAACAAATTTTATTTCCTTCTTTAACTTTCCCTCTAAGCTCACTTTTACAAATAATTGACCAACTTTTATAAAATAAGTGAGAATGAATTTTACAATGAAGTCACTTTATAACTTAAAGTTGCATCCAAAAATTAAAAAGAAAACGTTAAAGTTACTTTATGAGTCATTCACTTTTAAAATTTAAGTGAAATGCACTTTACAATAAAGTTAAATTGCATAAACTTTTTCAAAAAGTAACTTAATGAAAATATACTTGAACTCAACACCTCTAATTTAATAAAGTAACTTTCAACCAAGTGAGTTAATGCAAAATAGATAACAAATGTTAGAAGAGATAAATTTCTTTATTTTTAATAACTAGAAGTGTGTTCTTACCCCCCAAACCTTTGTTTTTTCCTGGAAAAAACTTCAACATAGACACAAACAAAACAAAACCAAAAATTTCAAAAAACAACTCTAAAAATTTAGAAGCTCGAAGTTAGATCTGTTGATACTGAGAGGGGGGTGAATCAGTATCAAGTACAATTTCAAAAAAAATTCAAGTTATACTTCAACCAGATTATATAGTCAATTATATCCAATGAGCAATGAACAATAGTAGAAGAGTTACACCAATACACCACAATACACCATGCACAATATGTTAAGCCCTAATATTGGCTCATTACCCCTTAATTGGGGCATATTATATTAGTAATGTTATTTTATTTATGTTGACTTTAGGCCATTAGTTGTAATTATACCTCCTAGTCTCCTATATATACCAAGGAGACATTTTCAT
>ML790649.1:0-27605 GCA_009831015.1 Picea engelmannii | reverse complement strand
TAAGGTTCAAGCAGTGGAAGATCACATCGAGAATCAACAACAAGTTCTCCAAATCTTAAAGGACAACCTGACCATGGCACATAATCGCATGAAACAACAAGTAGATCAACATCGTAGTGAAAGAAGTTTTGAAGTAGGGGATTAGGTGTTTTTAAGACTACAACCATACAAACATATGTCCCTCAATCAAGCCAAGAATGATAATAAATTATCACCAAAGTACTATGGCCCTTATAAGGTGTTGCAAAATATTGGTACTATGGCATACAAACTGGAGCTGCTTGCATCTTCACGAGTACACTTAGTTTTCCATGTTTCATTCTTAAAGAAGGTTATAGGCAACACTATCCCAGTTCAAACTATATTGCCAGAACTTGATGAGGAAGGAATAATCATATTGGATTTTGAAGCCATTACTGACACAAGAATTCACTAGCTAAGGAATAGATCCATTTTAGAGTATCTCATTAAATGGACGAAACTACCGGCTGAAGATTCCACTTGGGAAGATGAGTCTTTTATACAGAAGCATCCAAGTTACTCAAGCATTGCGGACAACACTTGTCTCAAGGGGAGGGGCAGGTTAAGCCCTAATATTGGCTCATTACCCCTTAATTGGGGCATATTATATTAGTAATGTTATTTTATTTGTCGGCTTTAGGCCATTAGTTGTAATTATACCTCCTAGTCTCCTATATATACCAAGGAGACATTTTCATTTTAAATCATCTTGTACTTGAACATTTAAGTGGGGTAAAAGGAGGTTTCCCCCTCGAAGAGGCTTATTATATGAAATTATCTCTTTTTCAAGGCGTAGAGTACTTTTTCTGAGGATTTTCTATGATATATTGATATTTGGTTCTTAACACAATATATGAGAAATAATCAATATTTATTGTTCAAGGGAAGTAATGAATTCCAAGGGAAGATACAACTTCCAAATATAAAGGGACGGATAAACCTCCAAAAGGAAGATACAATACTCCAATATCAAGAGGGGGTTTACCTCTCCTTCTTTTCCCCTTCCTTCCACCCAAGAATATATGAGAGATAATAAAAAAATACATTAATTTATCACCATCAACCAACCATCACATAGAACTTGATATTGCTTCCTGAGACTTCTTCAATTTCCGCAATTCTTCACTTCTTGGAATACTTTGATCCTGTAGATAATATTACTCAATGTATTCTCTGAAACTCCAAGTTTCACTCCATGAATCCTCCAAAAAAGGAGTTATAGAGAAAATTGTAGATCTTATTCAATTCTAGTTTATTCAGGAGAGAAAACTTGTACAGAATGCCCCACACTCAATATTTAACATCAGATTATGAAATTTGTACACAGGAAACTACAATTGGTATGGTTTCCAATGCAATTGGTCTCACTTCATTTGGATTCTCTATGAAGAAGTTATGATTGTTTTACCTGAAACACCTATTTATGGCTAGCTTCAGGACTAGTCAAAAACTATCCATGGGTGTTGTATCTTCATGTGCACTGTCCTTCATGTACAAATACCTTCATCAATCTTGCAGCCCAAAACAATGACTAGGTTTGACATCAATGACAACAATCAATCTTCCAACAAGATCTCGTTTAGTTGACATGGAAAATGCAAGTTTTCTATTTGTTTTTGATTTGGTGAGATTGCAGAAAGCACAAGGTAAAGAGAATACACAAAATAAAACACATTTCACTCTATTTTTGTTTTTTAGACATTACACAAAATGTGTGACAAAGATAATACATAGTCCGGAAAGGGAGCAAACTAAAAATATAAACACAAAAATTGAAATGAAATACTAAAACATAATGAACAAGATTAAAACCAAAAAGAAATTGTATACCTTTGGGTTTGATATAAGCAGTCATATCTTGGGAAAAAGAGAACCTTTCACATGAAACAAACAATATTTCTATCTGAAAATAATGCTTCAAACACACCGGAATGATTATCTCAACCCAAAAATGCTTAGAAACAAAATAATCTAGAATTCCTTTGATTAATGCAATATGGCCTCGATAAACAATGGGAATGTGTCTTCATAAATGCTTTGATTTCATGCTTGATAAACATAGTAATTCCACATAGGTCGAACACATTAAGGAAATTTCTCACATAAATAAATCAAATATTAGTGCAACAATGTATTATGTGGTTAGAACCCTTAGAGAGGGAAACAATCCATGGCCCCAACCGACACAACCACTTGAGGCAATATATTAATGCAAAAGGAAAATAATTTACATATGAGTTTCTCACAATTGATCATTAGCAAATGAACCTCCATGCTCTTTAAATAGAGAACATGGAGAAATCAAGTGTTAAGCCATATATCAATATAGTCGTTAGTATCAAGGACACGATGAACCATTGGATCACTTTATATCTAGAACATAATAATTCTCGTCAAATTAGATAATTAAAATGCATGCTAAAGAAACACACTTTACTTAAAGGCACATTAGACCAAGTTGATCTTAACTAACTTCTAAGTGTCTAAATATCCTAACATTCTTCACCAAGTTAAAGGAACTAATATTGTAGGTAAAACAATGTGGTATTGAGAAAAATGAATCTCAATTGGTTCTTTCCATTCTTATCAAATTTGGTCTTTAATACTCTATTTTTTTTTCTACATTCCATGCCTCCAAGGATGCACTTGAAATTACACAGACTATGTTATCTCTTAATGATTTTTCTGCTACACTTACCAAATAGTAGGGAAAGCTCATGCACGTAAGTCTTCAAAGGAACATGGTCTTCTTGTCAATTAGGTCACAAAGGAACTAAAAGTTTCAAACAATAGTAACAAGAAAGAAAAAAACATAGATAAGAAGGATAATGAGTAGAGAAAGGAAGACAATTCCAAAAATGCTTCCAAAGAAGCTTATGAGACTTCCTATTTAAAAGGTGAAAAGCCTAATAAAGAGAGGGTTAATTGTGCCTATTGCAAAAAGCTCAGTCATGATGAACCTTAGTTTATGAAGAAACTACTTGATCACCTAACACATATTCTTGAGTAGAATCACATTAGGGTTCCTGATTCAATGAAATAAAGTTTATCAATAGTTGGGTCTTCTAAGGCACAAGGTAACAACAAGGGGGGATGAAAGGGAATTGCTCAAGATCTTTTAGTAGTTGCATGCCCACCTTCCACATTGGTGTTGTTATCCCTCGAGATGTTCCAGGCTATTCTTGGAATGATGTCGAGGCACCCTAGGGGCCAAGACTCAGGATGAATCTCACGACCATATTTGTAGTAAGGTAATTGTGCAATACTTGGGAATTTTTTCCTTCTCTCTCTCTTTCTATTATGAAATTATAGGACCTTAAAGAGTATCAACTCAAATGAAAAATGCTCTTAGCTAACAGAGGCATGTGTCTACGAGTGTTTTAGACAATCAAGGTTTAAAAGGGGAATGGAGTGATGAATTAGAAGAAAAACAAGATAAACATACATGGAATTGCTGAGAATGAATCCTGTAGCTTATGGAAAAGGAATAGCGTGGTGAGAAATTAAGAATTCAATATCTCTAACAAATGTATATAGATCTATAAAACATGATTCAAACAATTAAAATATTCATACACTCAAACACATGGAGGTGCCCTCTACATATCATTTAAATGCATAAATAAATGACAAGAAATGGTCATACATTAAGAGGAAATAACTTCTATATCATAACCAGACATCATACAGTAACAATGAATAGGAGGAATGAACTTCTCTTTGAGCTTTTATAAATTAGATATGATACAAGAAAATAAATAATTGGAGAAGATGATTTACAAGAACACATATACACCAGAATAAGGAATTACAGACTGGAACTAAAGCGCATGGGATGAATCTATGGTTTCCTGCACATTTATCAACTGATTGTGCTCAAGGTTTTTACGATCAAACAAATTTGGTTACAAGAAACTCTTGAACTCCCTAAAGTGTCGACCATGACATTGGGTGCCCACGTTCTCTTTTATTCCTCTCGCTCATGCCCTAAACTACTTCTTGAAACTGCTTCCTTCTTCTTGATTCTTGGATGGTTTCTCCTCTGGTCAAAATTAATCATTTGTAACTACTGTAATATGTTATGCTAAGATTGTGGAACAGCTGGGAATTCACAAGTGAAGATGTAAATCACACCTTGTCCCTGATGAGTCACTGTAATCATTTTCCTTGCTGTAACAAACTTGAAATTATAACTGCAGAGATCACATGACTTAGTAGCCATTGGATCTGTCTCGATGAGTGATCTTGGTCATTGATCTGTGTGGTTATGGATGATCCCCCATACAAAGGATCGTTAAAACATTACTTTTGTTGTTTTGAATCCCAAATTAACTCTGCATAAAACATAAAGCTTATCCACCATCAGATCGATCTTAACAAGTAATATCAATTGTTGATCGAGGTCACACTCGTTGGAGTAAATCAAGGCTTGTAAAGGTGAAAAATCAACAGTTGTTGGATCAACTTGATCAAATATGGACCATTGATCAAAGTCACAATAAGATAAGATTTGGGTTGTTGATCAGGGTGTTGGAGATGGATTGGGAGCTGTCGATTGGGCTCGACCATGGGAAAAAACTTTCTAAGGAAAATGTATCATGCTTATGTCATCCTAGACGTGTGGCAACCCTTTATTTTCCCACGTTGATGCTACTGTGGTAGGGAGACATGACACGTTTCACCCAGATTTGATATGCTTTGGGGAGATTTTTTTTGGTTCCACCTATCCACGTAACAACTTCTGATTGGATTTGACAATGCTCTACTGGCATGCTAATGTGACACCTGTCTGGGAGGATTTTATACCTGAGAGAATATATGGACAATTGATCAGCCCCAATTGAGAAAGGTATGAGAGTATATATGGGATTTCAATCAGAGGTGTCCATCATAGTGGTTGAGGTATGGTCTTACAACATGATGCCAATGAGGGAACTCTGAGGGAAAATCTAGACTATTGATATGGAACTTCTAAGGGAAGTTTGACGATGCACAAGGGTCGTTGATCTAGCTCGACCAAGAACCCAAAATTGACTAATTTATTAGATGTTCATGTGGATGTCACACTGGATACATGGTGGCTTCTCACTAGTCCATGTTGGCACTAAAGTGAAAAGGAGGACATGAGATGTATCATACACTTTGATGTTCTTTGACAAGCTTCGAGGGTCCCTAAGTGTCCACATGGAAGTAAAAGTTTGGATCTAACAATGATCAATTGGCATGCCAATCTGTCATCTCTTCCTTAACTTCTCCTTGGTCATTGATGAAGACGTTGTCATCGACACTATGTAACTTGAGCTAAGGGGGAAACTACTGAAATATTTTTTTGATGACGACACCAACCTGATGTCTACCTTTGATCTATCACTGATGAAAGGAGAGCTATTGATATGTCTCGACCAAATATAAAATAAACTAAGAAACTGTTGTCACATTGATGTCAGCCTGGACACATGGAAACCTTATACTATTCCACACTGGCACTGATGTGACAGAGGAGCATGACATGTGTCACCCAATTCTGAGGTGTTGGCCTATGTATGTGACAAATTCCACCTCCCCACATGGAAGTCAATGATTTCCCATGAAAATACTTCGTTGGTGGGATGACATGACACTTGGGAGCAGATCTGGACCATTGATTTAAAAGGTTGGGTGCGATGCAATATGAGTCATCGATCTTTCGAGGTTTGAAAAACTCCTGAAATGTCGGTGCTAGGGTCTTAAGCCATAGTATCATTATAATATCCTAGGATATTAGTGCTTAAGCTCTTTTGGTGTGTGATAAACACCCAATAAGCATCCGAGGGATTAAATTTTTCCTTATGCCCACAAGAGCATGGGTTTTCTTGCTATTTCTTAATTCTTCCTTAGGATAATTGGACTCTTGGCTGTTCAGAGTCTCCGGAAGCTCAAATTCTACCTTCAACCTGCTAAACTTCATCCTTATCACCTTGATGAAGCTTCAAATCAGGTTAGGAACAAATATGGTACTAACATTATCTTTAATGGGGACATCATACCCCGATGGTTTGTTGAGAACTGTAGATCAAGTGCCTTCTTCTATTGGGTTATGGAGTCTGCCTGAAAAGATAAATCTCATTCAGACCTAAAAATTGATTTGACATGTGACATAAAAATGCTCAACAACTTACAACATTAGAAATCTACCTACTTGCTGAAGTAATGAATGGTTAATGAAGTAAAATCAAAATTCCATGAAAAAAAATGAAAAGGAATTATTTATGTACAGGGTAAGAAAATTTTGTAGTGATCATTGATGCAAGAAATTCTTGAGGAGCCTCCCATTTATAGGATCCCCAAATGAATCCCCATCCAGCTAAGCTAAATCATAAGCATTGTTATCTTGGACTGCAGCCACTTGGAAGTGTCCAAGCCAAATATTATCAAACTTTCCATGTTTCCCTTTAGATTCCCTTCGGGCATCCCATTTTGGGACCAAATCCCCTGTCATGAAATTTCTTTCCTTGGTCCTTTTATCAAATATTTATTTTATTCTTTCTTGATGAGATTGGGACTTTATGTGAAATTGGTCTCTTACCTATTGGACTTCAATCGATTGGTTAATTCTTCTATGCATGTCATCTGATTTGGTCTCCTCATATTGCAATAATTTCATCACGGGGAGGCTAAGTTGAATGGGGAAAATGGATTATAACCCATACACTAGCTGAAAAGGGGGAGTTCCAATGTCCCTCTTAATGCTAATTCTATCTTCCCATACAACATATTTCAGGTGAGAATCCCATGCCTTCTTTTTTTGAGATAACATTTTCTTGATAATATTGATAAGGTTCTTATTGGAGGATTGAACCAAACCATTTCCCTATGGATAGTATGCAGTAGAGTGTCCTAGATCAATGTTATAGTCCTGACAAAACATAACCAAGATGGTAGATTTGAAGGCTTGAGAATTATCAACAATGATCTTTCTTTGGCACCCAAATATGGCTAAGATATTTTCCTCTAGGAACTTTATGATGACTGTATCAGTGGCTGCCATTGTAGGTATGGCCTTTACCCATTTTGTGACGTAATCTGTGGCTATCAAAATCCATTTTTGTTGTCCACTTAAATTTGTATTAATCTTGCCAATGAAGTCTCATCCCCATTGTTGAAATAATGTCTCAACTTTAATTGGTTTTAGTGGGAGGGGCAACAAATTTTTCTTTCCTCCAAACATTTGACATTCTACACATGATCGAACCAAGAAATTTACATCAGAAAATAAAGAGGGCCAGTAATAACCAACTCTAAGGATATTGTATGTAGTGGCTCTCCAAGCATGGTGACCCCCACACACATATTTATGAAATTCAATGATTATTCCTTCAGTTTCTTCTTCAGTTAGGAAATTTAGTAGGATTCCCCCCGGGTCCTTCCAAAATAGATTCCCCCCCAAAATGTAATACTTCACAGCCTTAATCTTAATAGAACTATCCCTGGATTTATCTCATGCTGGTGAGCAACTAAAATTTTGCAAGTAAAAGATAGTGTCTTTATACCAGTCAGACTGGGAAAATTTGGCACTTACCTCTAAGGATGGTTCTCATGTTTCATCTTCTTCAGACTCTTCTGCTACAATGTTTTTTGACAATGAATTCAAGTATAAAACTTTCCAATTAGATTCAACCAACAATTAGGATAATCCTTGTCCTTTTACTATATTTGTGGGATTGATCTCCACATCATACTCCTGAATCTTAACAATCCATTTACCTCTTCTTCCCTCACTGTCAGGCTGTGTAAGAGTGCATTTTATAGTACTGGTAGGTACATAAGACAATATCTTAGTGCAATATATAATATCTGAAATCTTTTAATGCTTTGACTAATGCATAATCCTACTTTTTCATACTACTATACTTCAGTTCAACATCTCTTAGGGCATTGATGAAAAAGGCTACGTGTTGCTCTTGGTATTTTTCATTTTTCTAGAGAAACACAACAACTATCATATGTGCTGATGCAAAAGAGAAAATGAGGAAATCCTTGTCATAATTCAGGATGATTAGATGGAGAATCTCTCAAGGCTTCCTTGATATGTTGAAAGGATTCCTTGGCTTCAATTATCCACTTGAATTCATGGTCTTTTTTCAACATTTTGGTAATATGCTTCAAGATTTCAACAAAATTGGGCACAAACCTTCTCACAAAACCTATTTTACCTAGGAAAGATTGTACTTCTTTCTTATTCCTAGGTCGACCAATTTGTTTGATTTCCTCCACCCTTTCTGGATCTATATTCACCCTCTATTTTGATACTATATGGCCAAGAATATTTCCTTCTTCCATAGAAAAATATGACTTTTTGGGGTTCAAGGATAGCCTAAAATTCATACACTTCAAAAATGTTTTCCTTAAATGCTTGATGTGATCTTCATCTATCTTGGAGAAAATAGTCACGTCATCAAGGTATATGGAAATGAACTTGTCTCTCTCACCCACAAAATGAATGTCCATAGCTCTCTGAAAATTTTCTCCTGCATTTATCAAACCAAAAGAAATTTTGTTGTACATGAAAGTTCCCCATGGTATTGTGAAGGCTATCTTCTCTCTGTCATCTAGGTGCATGGCCACTTGGTTGTATCCTGAAAAATCATCCATCATGGATATCCTGCTTGCCCCTACTACTTTCTGCAGTATATGATCCATCTTGGGTAGGGGGTAGTTATCTTTTAAAGAACATTTATTCAAGTTTCTGAAGTCCACACATAGCCTTATTTCCCCACTCTCCTTTCTCACTGAAACTAAATTAGAAACCCATTCAGAGTACCTTAAGGGAATAATAATCTAGGCATATAATGATTTCCTCACCTCTTTCTCAATGGTAGGTAAAAGAAGAGGATTAACTTTCCTGAGCTTCTTCTTGAAATGTTTAGTACCAGGTTTGAGTGGTATTCAATGTTGTATGATACTGGTATCATAAGTTCTTAAATCCTCGTATTTCCATGCAAAAACATCCATGTACTCTTTGAACAATTGCAAATAATCTACCCTATGATCAACATGAATATTTTGGACAAATTAATATATTTAGGATCTTTTTTAGTCCCAATATTATATTCCTCAATGCTATTATCTTTCGGGAGGACAACTGGTTTGATAGGTACATCGTTTTTATCGAACAACTGTTCTAGAGGCACTAGTCATTTGGGAATGAAGTCATTCTTAAGCTGCAAGACTTTATGCTCAGTCATGTAATTGCTAAATTTAGGGATCTCTTCAACCTCCTCCCTAATCTCTTATTTGGTGTCTCCTTCATCATCTGAATCAATATGAGTATTTTCAAACTCATCTATCACTTTGATGATTTTTTTGATCTACCAATCATATTAAAAAAATTTCCAGTATTTGATATTATCAGGAATGAAAGGTCTATATCTCATTTCAATCTCATATTTAATTTGACGCGTGGATTGTACCTAGAAACTACTGCTAAGGAATCAACTGGCTGATTGAACTCTCTCAAAACAACAAAAATATTGAAAGCTACATAAAAATTATCAATCATATCCCATACTTGATTTTTGTAATCCCTCATTCTTGGATGCCTTGTTTTATAGGAACCTTTTACTTGCTGCACAAATAGCTCTGAATCTCCAAATTTCACCAACTTGGTAATTTGCATCTTTCTTTTTTCCTTCAGGCCTAAGATCAAGGCTTTCATAATCAACCACATTATTTGTGGCCTCAAACTCAAGCTTATAGGACAAATGGATTTCATTTTTGGTGGGGGAGATGAGAAATATGTCGACCCCAACCCCTTAAATTGAGTATTCACCATCAATTTTTTTTTCCATATACCATCTACTTCTTCCACAGGGCTTATGAGAGGATCTGCAAGCATTGAGGTTTCATTATACTCTTCATTTACAGATAGGATAAAACAACCTAGATATTCATCAACATCATATATGGGATGATTCATAGGGTTGTTCACTGACCACGTAATAAAACTTCATCTCTTGGTACAACCTTCTAAGGTCTCCTCCAAAAACGGGTACAATGGAATAAATCATATCCATCTGCATAGTGCCTCCGAATTTTCATTCCCATGTTCTGGAAAACAACATGCCATAATTGGCTAGTACATAATCCACCACCACGCCCATCATAATTCTCTTAACATACAATTGGCCCAAGGTGACAACCATGTATTTAATCAACCCATAACACTTCACTTTTCCGACATCCAATGAAAACAAAACATGATATGGCCTGGTTATTTCCAACCCCAAATTTTCCATGAATATTTTGAGCATAAGATTGTGTGATGCTCTAAAATCAAACATACAATTGTGCAACATTTTATCATGAATATTCAAGGTCACATAGAAGGGTGCCATAGATTCCTATTTTTCATCAATACGATGACCAAAAACTATGGTAGGAAACTTATCTTGTACATTCAAAGTATCAGGAGGATTTGTTGATCCCTTCCCCTACATCATTTTCTCAATCAATTTATGGTACGAGGGTTTTTTATGTAGCTCCACCAAAGGCATAAGAATCTTGATCTTGGACAATTCACGTTCAATATTGAAAGGTGAAACTAATTCGTCAATTTATTTAGTTTATTTTTCCTTTTTAATAGGCTCCAAAACTTCAACTCACTTAGGGATGTCTAGAAGCTATTTAGCTTTATCTTTGGACAAATTTGGACCAGATTTCTTAGTCGGGGCTTGATTTTCTGCAACAACGCCTTTTTGCCGAGGCCTGAGATCATACTTCTTATGCATCTCAACCTTTAGTGCATCAACAAAAAATATGTACTAAATTGAGGATAAAACTCCTTTGTTGGGATGAATGCTAGGAATTAGTTTCTTAGGATTTAGAGACTCCTCATAATCATTTTGAGTTAGATGTATGGTATCATTCTCATATTGAAGTAGGTGTATTTATTCTATGTATTCATCATATCCCTCATCAACTACTTCTTAAATAATTTTTTTATCATCGTTGGTTTTTACAGGGGGATGAATGGGTTGTTCTTCATTTCTTCTCTCCCTTCTCATGAGCTATGAATTAGGAGGTCTTCTAAATTGATTAGGGTTAGGATTCCTTATGCCTCCCTATTGGGGTGCTCTATTTGTATTGCTATGCTCTATCTCAAATATGGAAATTTTGTTTGTCATATTCTTGATTAATCTAGACATCTCATCCATGTTTGCTTCTTAGGGTTCTCTACTTGGGTCAGAAGTACCACAATCTTCCCTAACCTTTTTCTTTTCTACCTGATCTTGTTTTTTCTTCATATTTCTTGATGCAATCATGTTTCCTTCTATGCCTATTGCATCCTCTTGCATTACTAGTAGGTTCAAGTATCTTCTTTCTCTCAAAGTCATGGAAAAATCAACATCAAATTCCCTAGCATATGTCACTTTAACTATTGGTTGTGATGGATTTATATCTGTAGGGTTCTGTTATAGAGCTTATTAAACCTTCTGTTGAAATCATTGGCAATTTCATTGGATATTTTCTTGAGTGAGCCGAATTCATTTAGGTATTATAGGCTATCCCTTTTCTCACCCCACTATCTCATGAAGGAAACTTCTAGAGCTGGCCAACTATCAATTGAAGAAATGGTTAAATCTCTGAACCATTTTCTAACATATCCTCCCAGATTTTGGGAAAATAGTCCCATGAAAACATCATCGTTCTCTACAAAATAGTCATCTATAAAGTCTTGGAAAGCACTCATATTCTCTTTAGCTGAGTGATTTTTATTCCCATCAAATTTGGGCAGATATTTCTTGTAATTCTCAGGGAGGTCATGGGTAATTTGGGGCAGATTCAATGGGGGGAATTTGGAAGTGAACCAAAGATTTATAGGTAGTGGGGGAGGAGGAGGTTGATTTCCCCCAGGTCTTCCTCCACTTAATAAATCCATGATATTTTGTTAAATTATGTTATGGGCTTCAAAGGATAGAGGAGGGATAAGAATTTTCAAGAAGGGTTGATGGGAAGAACTGACTTCTTGTCTAAATTCTAAAGGAGAATCGTGGAGGTATGTTAACAATTATGGAGGAAATTTTGCAGAAGAAAGAAAATATTTAGGTATATCAGTCATATCTACAGATTCAAAATTTTTATGAACAACTAAAGTAGAGATTTCTAAATAAGGGTTACCTGAGAAAAATGAGGTTTTCCACTCTCTCATATACCTCCAGGTCACAAGATTTTTTGGATCTGAATATATCAGAACCTAATCAAGATTAGGGTGGATTTTGGTATGTCTTCTGGAATATGCCAGATTGTCCTTCTATGGAGTCACCGGGTGAAATATTAATAGACAAGTTCCTGAGGCATGTTCACCATCAAGTCTCAAATCTTACAATGTCATATCCCTAGGGAAGATTTCCTTAACTTATGTCACCGACAAAGATGCCATTTTAGATGTTATCACTCGATATGTTCTAGGATATTTTTGAAATGATGCCAAGGAACCCCAGGGGATAAGAATTAGGATGAATCTTAAGGCCATATTTGCAGTAAGGTAATTTTGAAATACTTAGGAAGTTTTCCCCCCTCTCTCTCTTTCTATTATGAAATTATAGGACCTTAAACAGTCTTATCTTAGATGAAAAATGATCTCAACTATTAGAGGCATGTGTCTATGAGTGTTTCATACAATAAAGGTTTAAATGGGAATGAAGTGATGAATTAGAAGAAAAACAAGACAAACATATAAGGAATTGCTGAGAATGAATCCTTTATCTTATGGAAATTGAATAGTGTGTTGAGCAATTAAGAATTCAAAACTCTAACAGATGCATACATATCTATAAATTTTTTTTTAAAGAATTAAAATATTCACACACTCAAATACATGGAGGTACCCTATGCATGTCATTTTAATGCATAAAGAAATGACAAGAAATGGTCATACATTAATGGGAAATCACTTCTATATCATAACTAGACATCACACAGTAACACTGAATATGAGGAATGACATGCTGTCTGAGATTTTATAAATCAGATCTGATACAAGAAAATAAAGAATGGGAGAAGTTGCTTTACAAGAACACATATACACTAGAATAAGGAATTATAGAATGAAACTAAAACGTAGGGGGTGAATCTCTGGTTTCCTGCTTCATTTATCAACTAACTATCACCTAGAATTGATATGATTTGGGGAACCTTTGGTGGGTTCCACCTGTCCACATAGTAGGTTATGATTGGATTTGATAGTGCTCTACTGACAGGATGAATTGACACCTAGACAAGAGTATTTTATACCTAAGATAAGATTTGGACTATTGATCGACTCCAATTAAGAAAATTTTGAGAGTAGATCTTGACCGTCAACTCGAGGTGTCCATCAGAGTGGTTGGGGCATGGTCTTCTAACATGATATCAATGAGGGAATCTATGAGGGAAAGTATAGACCAACAATCTAGAGATACCAAGGGAAGTTCGACGACACACGAGAGTCGTTGATCCAGCTCGATAAAGAACCCAAAATTGACTACGGCATTAGACGATCATGTGGACATCACCCTGGATATGTGGAGGATTCTCACTAGTCCACATTGGCACTGACATGACAGGGAGGACTTGACACATGTCATACACTCTGATGTTCTTTGACGGGATTTTGGGGTACTTGAGTTTCTACGTGGCAGGAAAAGGTTGGGTCTAGCAGTGCTCCACTGGCATGCCAAGCTGTCATATCTTTCTCAGCTTCTCGTTTGTCACCAACGATGACATCGTCATCGGCACTATGTAACTTGAGCTAAGGGGGAAAATCCCAATGGATTTTTTCGACGTCGACCCCAACCTTATATTTACCATCGGTCTATTGCAGATGCAATGAGAGTCATTGATTTGGATTGACCAAAATCCAAAATCGTCTAAGGAAACTATTTTCATGATGACATCAACCTGGACAGATGGAAACCTTATACTGGTCCACGCTGGAATTGATGTGGCATAGGAGCATGACACATGTCACAAAATTTCGAGGTGTTGGTATATGTATGTGACATATTCCACCTGTTCTTGTGGCAATCAATTATTGGCCCTGACAATGCTTTGTTGGCAGGTTGATGTGAAACCTGGACGAGAGGCTTTGATACCTGGGAGCAGATATGGACCATTGATTTAAAAGGTTGGGTGCGATGCGATTTGAGACATCTATCTTTCGGGGTATTAAAAACTCCCCAAATGCTAGTGTTAGGGTCTTAGGCCACAGTCTCATTATAAGCTCCTGGGATTTTAACACTTAAGTTCTTTTTGGGCGTGATAAACCCCTTTTTACCCCCTGAGGGATTAAAGTTTTCCTTATGCACACAAGGGCATGGAGTTTTTTGCTACTTCTTCATTCTTCCTTGGGATAATTGGACTCTTGACCGTTAATAGGCTCTGGAAGCTCAACTTTTTCTTTCAACCTACTAAATATTAGCCTTATAACCTGTAACACACCCCGCCAACCACAGGCCGGGGTGCGCCACCTTCAATCCCACCCTTGGACTTCTTTCTCTTACCGATACCCTTTTTAAATTAATAAGGATGCATAAAAGAAAGGATTTAATGACATGCACGACAATAACCAACAAGCATGCATATTCTAAATATTTAATTAAATGATAATTAAATACACAACGTAAATACATTCATATACAGGTAAATAATACCATAAAAAATATCACTTATCTTTATAAAAGATGACACCAACTGGCTGTAGACCAAGGACGTTCCACCCAACCGTAGACACTACTACTCCAAATATCAACAATAGTGTCACCCTCGAGCTAGGGATATGAATCCACAAGGACGGTTCTAGAGTGTTACTTGGCTTCCCAAACCAGTCATCACTCAAGATCTCAAAAGATTTCCCAGCACTCACAAAAATCCAAGTACCCATATCTCTTCTACCCAGGCTGCACCACCCAAGAGAATGTACCTCCAACCTTCTCTGCCATGCAGTCCCTCAGGAAGTCCTTCTCCTTCTAGGGATCCCGCGCAACTGGTACAGAATATCAATTCCAGAATTCTCAGGAATCATAGCTATGAACAAGGTTGGACACAGGCCAACACATCTCATACATGCAGGCCTCAAGTCATGGTTGGATTACACCAATGACCACTACATCTAACAATACCATGGATAATATTTGGTAGCTTGTTTCCCTTTCCCAAGTCAATACACGGATGAGGATGGATCAATGAGTGATAGGTAAGGATGGGATGAATGAATGAGTGAGCAAGTGAATGAATGCATAAGCGAATGAAGGAGTGAATGCACAATTAGCCAACCCCCCAATAGACCAGAGACAAGTTTAAGTATTTTGTGGGGAATTAAGAACCTCCCGTCCTTCCCCAAGAAGCTCACGTAACTGATCTGATCCCTTAGACAAAAGGGTAATTAAAATAGGAAATAAAAATTTATCCCCTCAAGCCCCATCTCTTGTGGAATCATAGCCCCCTATAACTCTAGTCCTTGTCCCTCTAGAAGTCAACGAGGTTCTTTTATTAATAATGATCAAAAAATTACATTTCTTGGGTACACTGGCCTTTTAATAATTGTTTGGGCACTCTGGCCTCTCAACATTATAACTATACATTATTTAAAATGGGGGTTCAAAACTTGGGGAGTTACATCCCCTCCCCCTTATTTTGGCACTGTCCTCAGTGCATATAAAAAATAGAGATCAAAATCTCAAAATTTATTCAAAAATCTACAGGTACTCTGCCTGCATGGCATATTCATGCTCCCAGGTAACATCTTCAGGACTGTAGCAGTTCCACTGAACTTTTACTAGCTCTATAACTCGATTTCAGAGCATTTTGACCTTTTTGTTCAATACTCGCACTGGATAAACCCGAAAGTCTCTACCTGAATCATATGCCAATCAATAACATGGTTAGGATCATGTACATATTTATTTAGTAAAGAGACATGAAATACATTATGCACATTCATGGAAGTAGGCAATGCAAGCATGTATGCAACTGGCCCTATTCTGTCCAATATTTCAAATGGACCACAAAATCTGGCTGCCAGCTTTGTACAACTACCCAATTTCAAGGATATTTTCTTGGGCTTCACTTTCAAAAGTACATGCTCCCCTACTTTAAATTCTCTAGTTGTCCTATTCTTATTTGCATAACCTTTATGTCTATCCCGAGCTGCCTTTAAATTCTGCTTGATCTTAACCATTTGGTCTTCCATATCCTTGAGCAACTCCGGCCCAAGTACCACTCTATCTGCTGGGTTGTCCCATCTCACTGGAGTATTGCATTTCCTACCATACAAGGCTTCAAATTGGATCATTCTCAATGAAGCTTGATACCCATTGTTATATGAAAACTCAACCAAGTGTAAGTAATCTTCCCACTTAGATGGCTTATCCATCACATACATTCTCAGCATATCTTCAATTACTCGGTTGACCCTCTTTGTTTGTCCATATGATTGGGGATGGTGTGTTGTGCTAAAGTTTAGATTTGTACCAAATCCTTTAAACAATCCCCTTCAGAAATTGGAGGTAAATTTTGTATCTCTGTTCGAGACAATTGTCCTAGGTATCCCATGCAACCTAGCAATATCCCTCATGTAAATTTCTGCAATATCAGCCGCTATATGTGTTGTTTTTATAGGAACAAAATGAGAATCCTTTGCTAATTTTTCAACCACCACCATGATTGAATCATGTTGCCTTGTTGTCCTGGGTAAGTTAGTTATGAAAACGAGGGTTACCACTTCCCATTTCTTCTCTGGGATTGGTAATGGATGTAGCAAACACATTGGGTGCCTATGCTCAACCTTCACCTTCTGACATTCCATACATTGAGCGATGCAATAAGAAACATCCTTTTTCATTCCCAGCCAAAAGAATTGGATTCTTACTAATGTAATCATTTTCTGGTAACCAGGATGTCCAACATAAGGAACATCATGCATTTCCTTCAATACCAAATTCCCCAATCCTCCAGAACTAGGAACATAGATTCTATTCTTATGCATGAGTAATACATCTTCCTTTATATCATACTCCTTTATTTTTTGTTGTACATCTCCTTGTTGTAATCTTTCCTTTACTTGTAGGTAATGTTGATCTGTGAAAAGATCATCTAAAATTCTTCTCTTCAAATCTGACTGATGCATACTGACAACAGTAGCATGCATGAGATTCACTCTTCTACTAAGTGCATCAACAACTTTATTCTCTTTTACTTTGATATGCTTGATATCGAGGTCATATTCACTTAAAAATTCCATCCATCTTGTTTTCCTGGCATTCAAGGTTGGCTGTTCAAAAAGATACTTCAGGCCAATGTGGTCTGTCCTTAATTCAAATCTCTTCCCCATGAGATAATGCCTCCACATCCTCAAGGTGTGGATAATGGCATCAAGCTCCAAGTCATGTGTGGCATAGTTCCTCTCATGTTCCTTAAGATTTCTAGACTCATAACTAATGACATGTCCATTTTGCATGAGGAATCCCCCAAGTCCTTCCTTACATGTATATGTACATACCACAAAACTTTCATTTGGGTCAACAATCTTTAACACATGTGCACTAGTGAGTAATTCCTTCAACAGATTAAAATTCTCTTCACACTTAGGTGTCCATTCAAATTTATTTCCCTTCTTTTGCAAATAAGTGAGGGGATGAGAAATCTTAGAGAACCCTACTATGAACCTTCTGTAGTAACCAACTAATTCCATAAAAGATCTGACTTCTGACACATTTCTAGGTGTTGGCCATCCTTTAATGGCTTCAATCTTCTCTGGATCTACTTCTTTTTCCTGCTTTGAAATAATATGTCCCAAGTAATGGATATGGTTTTTATAAAAAAAACACTTACTTAGCATGGCATACAACTGATGTTCTCTCAACACTTGCAATATTAGTCTTAAGTGATGCTCATGCTCCTCTTCAGACTTAGAATAGATAAGTATGTCATCTAAGAACACTATGAAAAACTTATCCAAATAATTTCTGAATATGCCATTCATTAGGCACATAAAGACAGATGGTGCATTGGTCAGTCCAAATGGCACCACTAAAAATTCATAATTCCCATACCTGGTCCTAAAGGCTGTCTTATGAATGTCTTCTTCCTTGATCCTTACCTGATGGTATCCTGACCTTAGGTCAATCTTCGAAAATATCTTTGCTCCTCTTAGCTGATCAAAGAGGTCATAAATTCTGGGTAGAGGATACTTGTTATTTATAGTATACTTGTTCAATTGTCTAAAGTCAATACACAACCTCAAGGTTCCATCCTTCTTTTTGACAAAAAGTACTGGTGCTCCCCAAGGTGAAACACTTGGATGTATGTATCCTTTCTTCAATAATTCCTTCAACTGCATTTATAATTCTTTTAACTCTGGTGTGCTCATTATGTAAGGTTTTTTTGACATCGGGGCAGCTCCTGGCACTAGATCAATAGAGAAATCTATCTCCCTTCTTGGTGGCAACCCTAGTATTTCTTGGAATACATCTTCAAATTCTTGTAGTACCGAGAAATCTTCAAGGCTTGGCCCCTTTGTATTTTCTGGCTCTTCCACATGAGCTGCATACAATTGACATCCTTTTCTAAAACATCTCTTCAGCTATAAGGCTGAAATATCCCTTATAAAGATGGGTCTTGGAAATCCTTTCACAGTGCTCTATTTTCCATCTCCATCAAGACATGTAAATGTCTTGCTATGACAATCTAGGACAACATGATGCTTTTCCAACCAATCCATTCCAATTAGAATATCATAAGACTCCAATGGTATGATATTTAGATCAACATTTGTATTCACACCATTAAGACTTATGGAACAACTTCTGACCATATCATGGATTCTCCTTTTGGTTCTAATGGCTAGCTGAACCAAACTTGATTTTCCAAGCTTACTTTTCTCCAAATGTAATCTATCCACTATTTTAGGATCAATGTAACAATGAATTTCTCTTGAATCAATTAAAAGAGGAACATATGATTTATGATCTTACCTTCCACCTTGATCATATTGGACTGGTACTCGACTTGTCGATCATCTAAAGTTGCATAGATTCTTCCCATATCTTCGACTGTTGTAGCCTCTTGGACGTTCTGCATAGTCTTCACTCTATCTTTTTTTTGTGGGCAATCCTTGTACAAGTGATCTTCCTTGCATCCCCAATATTGGATTGGTGGTCTTCCCCTTTTTCCCAAGGAGTCTTCTTTCTTGGATTCACCCTTATCATACTGATCTTGATGATTTCTATTAGGGTCATTCCTATTGAAGGGAGGTTTGAATCATTTCCTCCTCTGATCAGACTTCTCCTTCTTCTTATCCTTCTAGGATTTCTACAGGGATTCTCTGCCCTGGCCTTGCTCATATAGGTATTTATCCTTCTTGATGGTCTCAGTCAAGGTCTTGGGCTCATCATACCTAATCTTTTCTTTATAAAATGCTAGAAGTCCACTCAAAAACCTTTGTATATTTACCTTTTCATTGTTTATAAACCCAACATATTTTAACAATCCCAGGAACTTCTTCTCATATTTTTTCATAGTCATTCTTCCCAGCCTTAGTTCAAAGAACTCCTACATTTTCTTGTCATAGAAATGATCTGAGAGGTACTCTTTCTGGAAGTACTTCTTGAACTGCTTCCAAGTGATCCTAATATCATTAATATGTTCAACTTGCTTCAGTTGATCCCACCACATTGCAACTTTCCCATGTAAATGGTAGGTGGAAATCCTGGCTTCTAGGTTTGATGAATAATTATGCAATTGAAAATACCTTCTGAGTCCAAGAAAACATGCTTTGGCAACATCTTCCCTTTCTTTTTCACCATCAAAGGAGGGTGGCTTAAGCTTCCTCAACGTTCCTTGCAATCTTTCCACTTCCTATCTCCTTCTTTGGTTCCTAACAGGAGACACCTCTGGACTGCTTATGGAATATTTCGATGCATACAAATTTCTTTCTGAGTGAGGAGGTGAGTGGTGTCTATGAGTTTTATTGGCACTTCTCGAATAACCAACTCTTCCAAGATCCTCTCTTCTTTCAAGAAACCTTCCTTATTCGTCTTGTTTTGAGTTTGATCCCTTCTTCATTTGCCTATGAAACTGATTTAAGCTCTGCATCACTTGAGCATTTATTTGAGTTTTCTCTCTCATCAGTCTCTCATTGTCTTCTTTGTAGCTCCACACTTCTATTTTCAGGCTTCTTATAGTTTCTATTAATGTTTCCCGCTCTCTTATTTCCTTGTGTCCATTTGACTCTGTCTCTGCATTACCAACTCTGGTATTCTGGCCTTTGGCCTCCTTATCATGGCTGGAGGCTCCCTCACCTTCTTCCATTTATTAAATACACATTCTGAGATGATATGTTTAATCTCTTAATTATGCAAAATGTGCAAGTGACCATTTTCTTAGAATTATGCATATGATAAACAAAACTTGCCAAACCATGTTACATGTCCTTTTTTTCTTCTCAATTCATGAAGAACATATATGTATCAATATGCATAGTATAACACTTCCATGTTATCCATTATCCAATACATAATTCAATTCTTCACAGGAACTCCCTTCAAACCACTTCCTAGGTGACCACGGCTCGAAACCGTGACCAAAACCTTCCTGGGGCTTCACAACTTCGGAACCTTCAGCCATGACCATATCAATGGTCCTCACCCTCATTCACAATCAATGGTTGAGATCCACTTCGGGACTCCGCGCTTCAAGAGTTCGACACTTTCGAACTCCACTTTCCCCCCGAGTACTCCATACCCAAAGTTCTAGATCAGGTGCCACACGTCCACCTCAAATCAATGGTTCTAGTCCACTTCGGGACTTCGGCCTTCAGAAGTCTCCACCTCCCCTGCTTGCTTCCTCCCAGAAATATTCCACCCAGAGTTCATGATCTATCGACGCATGTCTTCCCATAGATTGATGACTATGGATCACTTCGGCTCTTCGAGATTCAGGAGTTTCAAACTCTTCTCCTTCACTTTCTCCTGGAGTGATCTCACCTGAAGTTGATGTGTGTCTCTCATAGATCAACGCTTGTGAATATCTTTAGCTCTTTGGGCTTCATGAGCTTCAAAATATCCCCCTTCACTTTCTCTCAGAGTGTCGATCCTTTGAAACGTTGTGAGATCTACTGCCACGTGTCTTCTGGGATCAACAGTCGATATGTACTGTGGCCTTCAGGAGTTATTGACCCAACACAACTGTCACATATTTTTCCTCTGGAGTGCCCAGTCTCTGGACTTCACGATTTGTCGCCACGTGGTGAAATACTAGAAGCGGACACGTGGCCCAATCAGGTAGGAGACCTGTGTCACGTTCTAACTAACATTTCAATCCTTCATAGGTTCAAAAATCACTAACATGTGGCACACAACCCATGTGTCCATGTCATCCCAGGTGATGTCCATGAGCCATGTCACTTCAAAATTTTAGGCTTCATAAGTTTTACGCTTGCTTTTCGGGGTCCAAATCACCTCCAAGTGATGTCATCATTCCCCACCACTTCAGATCTTCGGGCTTCGAGACTTCGGGCTTCGGGATTTTCCATACTATCACACTTCCAATTCTCCCAGACTCGAAATTCCCGAACTGGCCAATCTGTCGACACGTGTTTCCCTTATCAGATGATCCGTATCAACTCCACACTTCGGGTAGTTCTTGCCCTAGTGATTTTCTCTGCAAAACCTTCCAAATTACTAAGTCTCTGAAGTGAGATATCTGGCGCCGCATGTCCTTGTTGATGGATGGTTCATAAGAACTCCAAGCTTCAGGCCTTCGGGATTTTTGGATTTTTGCATCCATCTTTCTTCCAAAGTAGTTATCCGCTAGAGTGCAGGACCTCCTGCCACATTTCCAGTTCGATCAACGGTCTGGATCTACTCCGATTCTTTGGAGCTTTGAGATTTCGGGACTTCTTTAATCACTCAACTTCTTCTTGCTTCCTCATGAAGTACAAGATTGCCTGACACATGTCCCCTACTTGAAGATAAACAACCACGAGTGATTGCAGAGACTCAAATCACTCAATCTTTAATTTCCTTCCTGATCTTTGCAATGTGAAGATGATTGTCCGTAGTAGGATCAATATCCACCATTGATCTATTGATATAACAATATCAACGATCCTGAGTGATTGTAGTATCACAACTTTTAGAAACTTTAGTTTCCTTGTTGATCCCCGCAATGCGAAGATGCTCATCTGTAGTGGGATCAATATCCACCATTGATATGTTGATCTAGAAAGATCAACAATCCTGAGTGATTGTAGGCTCACAACTTGCAGAAACTTTAATTTCCTTCCCGATCCCCGCAATGCCTCCCCACCGTCGATTTCTCTCCAATGAAATTTGATGGTTGCGACTTAACCTTTTCTTTGCTTTCATCGGACAACCCTTTTTCACCTGCCTTTCGATCCTATGATCCTAGATCTATCTTGATCCCATAGTGGCGATCTCTTCCCGAATTCAAAAGGGATGGTCATGATCCTTTGAACCCTTACAAAGGATCTCTGACGTTCTATCTCCTGCGTAGATTCTATAACACCATTCCTCCTGAGATTTTCAACTTCACGATCAGAATTCGATATCAACCATGAGACTCTAACCAACAAACCCAACCCATGTCGGCTTGATGTTTCAACTAGAATCTCTGATACCAATCAGTAACATACCCTGCCACCCACAGGTCGGGGTACGCTACCTTCAATCCCACCCTTGGACTTATTTCTCTTATCGATACCCTTTTTAAATTAATAAGGATGCATAAAAGAAAGGATTTAACGACATGCACATCAATAAACATCAAGCATGCATATTCTAAAGATTCAATTAAACGATAATTAAATACACAACAAAAATACATTCATATACAGGTAAATAATACCATAACATAGAGCAGTTATCTTTATAAAAGATGACACCAACTGGTTGCAGACCAAGGACATTCCACCCAACCATAGACACTACTGCTCCAAATCTCAACAACAGTGTCACCCTCGAGCCAGGGCTATGAATCCACAAGGATAGTTCCAGAGTGTTACTTGGATTCCTAAACCAGTCAAAACTCAATATCTCACAGGCTTTCCCATCACTCACAACAACCCAAGTACCCAGCTCTCTTCTACCCAACCTACACCACCCAAGAGAATGGACCTCCACACTTCTCTACCATGCAGTCCCTCAGGCAGTCCTTCTCCTTCCGGGGATCCCGCGCAATTGGTATAGAATCTCAATGTTGGAACTCTTAGGACTCACAACTATGAACAAGGAAGGACACAAGCCAACACATCTCAGACATGCAGGCCTCAAGTCATGGCTGGATTACACCAGTGACCACTACAACCAACAATACCATGGCTACTCTTTGGCAGTTCGTTTCCATTTCCCAAGCCAAGATGCGGATGAGGATGGATCAATGAGTGATAGGTAAGGACATGATGAATGAACAAGTGAGCAAGTGAATGAACACATAAGCGAATGAAGGAGCGAACGAGAAATCAACCAACCCCCAACATAGCAGGGATGGGTTTAAGTATTGCATGGGGAATCAATGTAAGGTCTTTGTCCCCACAGAGCCTTATAAAACACAAGATAAAATAAAGAATAAAGAAATTATATCCTGTACAATTTAATCATCAACTTATAATAATTTATTATTCAACATAAATTAAATTTAGGAACAACATGAAAATAAATTTAATTAACAACCACATAACACAACAAATTCATGAAAATACATGCCTATGTCTGATGCTATTTCTCCAATCTCCGTCTATCCTCGCTGCTTCTCTGCCCAAACTCTACCCAAAACCAAATCCTTCCTCCCTGCCAGCTAGGAACAGAGCCTATCCGACTCCCTAGATCCAGGATTCCGTGAGGATTCCTGGCTCCCAAGCCCAAAAATCCCAACAACCGGTGCACCCCTACAATAGTCCACCCAAACTCCAGACCAGAAAAATACCCCAAATAGAAAATACAGTCCCTGCTCTCAAAATGCTCTCTTTCCCCAAAATTCCCAAAATTCCCTCTCCTGAATGCCTTTGCCCCCTCATATCCTTTCCCCCATTCACCGCCTCCTACCTTCATTTAATGCCACCCACCTGATCCCTCCATTTAATACCCTATCCCTCCATTCAATACCTTATTTCAATGCCTTATCCCTTTATACGTAAAGTTTTCTAATAATAAATTAAAAGTTATTAAGCCTTTAACTTGTTACCCCAAACATTAAATGTGTTAAATAATCAATCAATTAATTAATTAACATATATTAAACAATAAATAAATAAATAAATAGTATTATTAATAAATAATCATTATTTAACTAATACACATTATGACAATTAATTATTTAATTAACTATACTTGATAAACCTTAAGCAATTGTTTAACTAGGGTTGTTACATACACCCACCATTCAGGAAACTTTGTCTCGAAGTTAAAGTATTTTATGATACAAGGGAAAAGAAACATGGTTCGCACATACCTAACAAATAACCGACATTATTAGTAAGTAAGCCAAGAAACTCATACATACTAGTGTACATGTGCAAGAAATGCATGTGTAGCTAGTACATACAAGTCTCGTTCATGTACTAATATCAATAACTATCATCTCTACAGTAATTTCCATATGCATCCAATCCATTCAACAAGACTATTCATTTTATAAAAGACAATAAATCAATCAAATGTTTGCGAAATCCTTTAATTACAATTATCTAGCTCAACAATGTTATTTAGACAATTGTAGTTTAGTTACATAATTATGAATATTCATATATATATATATATATATATACATTTTCTTTTCAGAAGGAAAACAATAAGTTCCAACATAAGGCGAATCTCCATACACTCTCAACTATTTCTACTCTTCCTTCCTCCCTAACTTACTTCCATCTTCCATTCCTATCCTTCCTCTGTTGGACTATATTGGAGCGTCAACTATATTGACCTAACTCCAAATAGAACCCATAAGCGGAAGTGTCACTATCTTGACCAAGCTTCCCTAGCAGGCAACTGACAGTCATCATCACACGTCTAGGGGAGCGTGAGCTAACATCGTCCTCCCATGACTTCAGGTTTCATAGGATACATGGTGGGAAATGCCTCCACCCCTCCTAACAGGACTAGGGTCCACACCCTACAATGGAATGTACAATGGCATCGTGTTGCTGGGAGTTTTGTCATTGTCTATTCAGTTTTGGGCAGTCTCACCACCTGAAATCCTGCACTGGTCCACATATCATAGCAATGCATCCAAACCAATATAATTTCACATACAAAGATTCATACCATATTGTTTCTTGGCCAGTGGTCATGACATCCGCTTTCATCATCATTATCCCTTGGCTATTTCATAGCCCATAACCTGCATATTAGTCTGTAACACAAACTAATACATTTCTATGTATTATCATCATGTAATTGCATACAACCATAATTTCGATTCGGTATCTGCGTACCAACAACTTTAACATCAAAGTTTTCAAGTTAGAAATAGATCTCATAATATCCCATAATTCAATTAATGACACCCATTCATAAAATTATCATTTACATAACAGATTGCATCATATCTAACGTCATTCAAATAACATTTAAACCCTCATAGGATTCTCATTCACACAATATATTGCATCATATCCATCATCATCAATAACATTTTAAACATTCATAAAATTTAACATTCACATAGTAGATCACATCATATCCATCATCATCAATAACATTTTAAACATTCATAAAAATTTACATTCACATAGTAGATCGCATCATATCCATCATCGTCAATAACATTTAAACATTTATAAAGGTTCATACGTCTTAAAAGTTCAAGTGTATTATTTAATAGTTTCACTTGTGAATAGAAAATAAAGGTGTGTAGGCCTCAGGTAATCCTGGTTGTCTGAGTCAAAAGGTGGTGTTACATACACCCAACCTTCGAGAAACATATTCTCGAGGTGGTCAAAAAAAGTGAGGGATAATCTCTTCGTAGTGTCTCGGTATATTCCCAAGTAGCAGATTCTGGACCTTAACTTGGTCTATCGGACGGTTCCTAAGCTATCAGACTCTACGGTCCAATATGTGTAACGGTTCTACCATGAGGGTTCCCGCGTCTGATACCTACAATTCCTTCCAATTTAGTTTATGTGATTCATCAAAAACATAATGACGTATAATAGATACATGAAAAACATTATGAGTTTTATGCAAGTGGGGTGGCAGTACGAGACGATAGGAAACGGTCCAATTTTCTCTTGGATTCTGAACGGTCCTATAAATCGAGGTGACAACTTTGTCCCCTTCCCAAACCATATGGTACTCTTTTTAGGCCTGAGACGAATGAAAACTTGGTTTCCCACTTCATAACTACGGTCGGACTTGTGTGCATCTGCATAACTTTTCAGCCTATCTTATGCTTCCTTTAGTCTCTGCCTAATTTGAATCACATGTTCCTCCATATCTTGAATCAATTCTAGCCCAACTGTTACTCAGTCTTCTAATATATCCCAACTCAACGACATTCTGCATAGCCTTCCATACAGAGCTTCGTAGGGTGGCATTCCGATGGAGCTATGAAAACTGCTATTGTAGGCAAACTCTACCAAAGGTAGGTACTTCTCCCAATGGGTTTGATTATCCATGACATACATCCTAAGAATGTCTTCCATGACTTGATTTACTCTCTCAGTTTTCCCATCTGTTTCAAGATGATAAGTTGTGCTTAAGTTCAACTGAGTCCCCAACGCTGACTACAAACTTGTCCAAAACCTAGAAGTGAATCTGGAGTCCCTATCTGAAATGATATTCTTAGGTATCCCGTGCAAACAGATGACCTCACTTACAAACAAACGTGCCACATCAGTGACATCGTAAGTGTCTCTAACCGGAATAAAATGAGCACTCTTGGTTAACTTATCAATTATCACAAGAATGGCATTGTGTCTATGAGATGTGAGCGGCAACCCCACTACAAAATCCATAGAGATGACTTCCCACTTGGACATAGGGACATCATGTGGTTGTAGGAGGCCTGTTGGGTGATGGTGGTTGGCTTTCACTTGTTGATACTATAGGCACTTGGTGATGAAATGGACTACATCGCGCTTCATGCCTACCCAAAAGAAAATCTTCCTCATGTCTGTGTACATCTTCTTCACACCCGGATGCACACAATAAAGTGATTTATGGGCTTCCTTCAGTATGATGCTTCGAATATCCCTATCTTCAGGGATGTACATCCTTCCCCGATATCTTAATAGTCTGTCTGCTTCTAGACTATATCCTTCATACTTTGGATCTAATTGCCTCCCACTCTGGAGGTTTTAGGTAACCTTTAAATACCAACTATCTCCAAGGAGTTGCGTCAACACACGTTCCCTCAGATTGACTTTTAAGGGTACCAAGGAGAAGACACATGGTCTCCTACTCAAGGCATCTACGACCACATTTTCCTTTCCCTTGATGTATGTGTTAATGTTTATGCCATTATTATAGTTCTTTGCATTTCAATAGATAAGAGCAACATAAGAACAAGATCACTGAGAAATACACATTCACAAGAGACACAACATTTATCCT
>ML790648.1:472912-484119 GCA_009831015.1 Picea engelmannii | reverse complement strand
CTGCAACAGACCCACCTTCCGACATCTTCATATTAAATAATCTCTTCATTAGAAATACCTTATTGGACGTCGAGGTTTTTTCATACAATTTGGCCAATGCATCCATCAAACCCTTCGTTGTCTTTTCTTTGGAAATATTGAAAGCCACCGATGCTGCCAGGCTCAACCATATCGTTCCTAGAGCCTTTCTATCAAGAATCTCCCATTCTTCGTCCTTCGTAGCCACCGACTTCTTTGCTATTCCGCCCAATGGTAGGAATAGATCCTTCTGATATAAATAGTCTTCCATCTTCATCTTCCATAACTGGTAGTTTTGGCCGTTAAATTTCTCGACCCTAAACTTTCCATCTTCTGACATTGCTCCCACTCGAACCAGGAACCCTCTTTTCCTACGAGTTACCTTTCGCTCTGATACCAGTTGTTAGAAAAACATGACCGTGGAGAAATACAATAAAACAAATGCAGAAACAAAACACATAAGATACACAATACAATAAAGACACAGATTTATGTGGTTCATCTAGTGTGGGCTACGTCCACCAGAGAAATTGCCAGGTCCTTCCTTTATTATTATCTAGCATATGAAGAGATACAACCTACAACAAACCCACTGTAACTTCCTCTTCTTTCTCTCACAATCTCCTATCTCAGAATACAATATTCGCCATCAACCATAACCGCAATACATTTCCCTCATAAAAGAGGGTTTCCTTCTAGGGAAAAAAACCCTAACATAATCTCTATCGTTATATTTGCGACCTTATAATGAACGGTCCATATTTACAATGAAATTACAATATACATTTACAAGGCAAATTTTCCTTTGAGGGCTTCACCCCCGAACTCCTGCTTTCCCCCAGACCCCCTAGCCGAGGGGATAGCCCCCCCGGACCTCGCAAAGGGGGTACCCCCCCTCTGCACTCCCCCACGTGGAAGAGTGTACATACTTCTGGTGTGTAAATACTTCATGGGGTATAAACACAGCTGAAAGTAAAAGACCTCTGAATCAGGAAGATAATCAGGCTCCACAACCAACACGTTGGGGCGTCACGTCTCCCAGGGAACCCTTGTAACCCTATTTTGCATCTTGTCCGATCGCTTTCCATACTTGGCCATTTCTTGGAATCTCTTTCGCGGATCGTTGGGTTGGCGGGTTCACGAAATCTCCAATTCCTAATCGTTGTTTCCTGTGCCCGACACCTTCACACTTCTTTCCAAGTATGCAATAAATGAGGTTTAATGCTAATAGCTCATCATGCATCAACCGTAAAGATTGTGATTAATGCACAAAAGGCTCAAGGAGGCAGTCACATTGACTATCCCTACACAACTTGTCCAGAAACATGCAGAAAAGATCTTGCCAGGTAATGGGATATCTATTACAAATTTCAATATATTAGCCCTTCTTTTCCCTCTTCTAGACCTAACCAAACTCCCCTTTCTTTTTCCCCTCTACTTTATCTTTCTGTTTACTTCGTCGTTTTTCCGAAAATGTCTAACTACATGGGTTGGCGGACTCACGGGTTCACATTTGCACTCATGCTTTTATATCGCGACTCCGACCGATCACTTCCCCATTCCATACCTAGCCACTTTTTTGATTGCATATTCCCAGGCAGGCAGGCTCTATATTGCACTTCCAATGTTCTGTGACCTACAAACAACACCCTAACTTCTGCGATATACAAATTGACTGCCGGACTCCCACATCATCCCCTCTTCCGTGTTAGACATTTTTCACTCAAAAGTTCTGAGATATACAATTTGACCGTCGGGGCCTCACGTCTCCTGGGAATCCCTTGTAACCCTATTTTGAAGCCTGTCCGACTGCTTTCCATACTTGGCCATTTATTGGAATCTCTTTCGCGGATCGTCGGGTTGGTGGGTTCACAAAATCTCCAATTCTTAATCGATGTTTCCTATGCCCGCCACCTTCGCACTTCTTTCCAAGTATGCAATAACTGAGGTTTAATGCTAACAAATCACCATGCAGCAACCATAAAGATTGTCATTAATGAGTAAAAGGATCGACGAGACAGTCACACTAACTATCCCTACACAACTTGTCTAGAAACATGCATAAAAGATCTTTCCAGGTAATGGGATATCTATTACAAATTTCAATATATTAACGAAATCGAGTCCAACTAACCATTTCCCTATTCCATACTTAGCCACTTTTTCGATTGTGGGTTCTTGAATAGGCGGGCTCAAGATTACGCTTCCATTGTTCCACAACCTGCAAACAACACCCAGAGTTTCGCGATATACAAACTGACCACTGGACTACCCCATCATGCCCTCTTCCGTTTTACGCGTTTTGCACTCAAAATTTTCGAGACATACAATTTGACCGTCCGGCCCTCACCTCTCTTGAGTATCCTTTGTAACCCTATTTTGAAGCCCGTCCGACTGATTTTCATACTTATCCATTCCTTAATTTCTCTTCCCTGTCCCCACCACCTTCACACTTGTTTCTAAATATGTAATTAGTAAGCTTTAATGCTAACAACTCATCATGCAAGAACCGTAAAGATTTTCATTAATGAGTGAAAGGATCGAGGAGATCTCCCATTAATACGCATTAAACCAAGATTTGTGGAGGGTTATGTTATCCCTTCCGAGTGTTCATTTCAAACATCATGGAATGTCTTTCGCGGGTCGTCAGGTTGGCAGTTTCACGAAACCTCTAATTCTTAATTTCTCTTCATCGTACCCGCCACCTTCGCACTTCTAAGTATGCAATTACTAAGCTTTAATGCTAACAACTCATCATGCATCAACCGTAAATATTGTCATTAATGAGCAAAAGGCTTGAGGAGATCTCCCATTCACACACATTGGACCAAGATTTGTGGAGGGTTATATTATCCCCTCCAACTGTCCATTTCAAGCATCATCTAGAGAAAACAAACGCTCTTGTAAACTTATGGTAGCAACTCGACATCAATTCTATGGAGATACAATGAACATCTTCAGGCGTGATGACTAGAACTTCCAGTGGTCTAGGGCATAATCTTACTACTCATCCCCTTCCGCCCAGAACAAAGTAATTTGGACCTCTAGAATTTCTCATGCAGGTTGTGTCCCTGAAGTTTTTGATTGTAAGGAGGTGGTCTCTTGGTGCGCCGAGATATATGTTTCAGGCCAAAGAATTATTCCATTGCGGGACCACTCTCATGTTTCTTTGTCACCTTAGGTCTTCTGCAATATGTTAAGTTTGTCAGAGCCAACATTGACCTTCAAAGGAGAAGACTGCAAGCAGTTCCTAAAAAAGCATGATAACGGGTTGAACCTCTTGCCTCGGTTCCCAGAATACCCGATGACAGTTCCTGAATATATCACAATCTTGCAGGTTAGTTCATTTATAAATCCATCCTGGGAAATTGCCTGGTTGTTTACAAGAATAACGGGACAAGAATCCACAACAAGTATTTCCTGCATGATTCTTTATATTTTGTACTTCACAGTCAAGGAACAAGCCATTTTTTATTGGGGGAAGCTAGTTTCCATTAAAATTTGTTCCCAATTGTYACAATTYAAAGAKGAGAAGAAATTTTATATGTCATCCTACTTGGTTTTCGCTATAGTGCATTGCTGTCCATTTCCAAAAATGTCTGTGTCCAAGAAGGTAAACTGTGAATTTGACCCAGTAACCTTCTGGTACTAGGCCTTGTGGAGGCACAAGGCCTCCCATTGTTTTTATGAGGTTTTTAATGACTTTGTCTCAGTTTTCAAAGATTTATTGTTAGGTAAAGATGCCCTCTACATGTCTAACCAGGAAACCAAGTTCTCGGATAGGAAGGGGACACTTGAACAAATGGAGAATTACAGTGTGATAACATTTTTTGGCTCCAACGAAAATCCTATTTTCCTTCCATGTCACATTACAAACATAATGTTTGTTACAGAAATAGCAAGGCAATACAACTATTGGTTGCATTTTTTCCATGAGACGAGAAAAAAGTAGTTCATCCCTCTACCTTGGAATACGGGGACTTTGTGTTCAGGAACGTCAACAAAATTGATGAATTCACATGCCATTTCAACAAATTGAACCTAAGATATGTTGAAAGGGTAAGAGAGTTCGACCCTAATGGGATTTTTTTAGAACATTTACTAACAGTTGGCTTCAACAATTCTTTTATCTAGAAACGCTTGAACGAAGATAGAGACAATGGCGACAACACTCCTGCTCCTGATGCTGGCCACCTAGAGACATTACAAAGCACCATTGAATTGTACAAACAACAGGGAAAAGGCCCCGGTGAGAATAGTGTTCAATACCCGGTTACCACTCCCAAGAGTACGACATCCTGGAGCATCGCTCCAACGACCCACCCCAGTAAGAAAGAAACCCAGAATTTGTCAAATGGAGGAGGAGATAAGAACCCTCCTTGCGGTAAAATTGATAGTTCTGACAAGCTTCCCATGAGGAAGAAGAGAAAAAACGTTGTAGGGCAAGCGAAAGAGCTCGAAATTGAAAATGAAGACATGGAACTTGAGACTGATCTGGATAATGTATTCCGCAATGTTGACCAACCCGAAGACGCAATCCACCATAGTCCCCCAATGGAAATAGATGAGACCGAAATTTTTGATGAAGATGAATCCTTTGTATTCCAGAGCGTTGTTTTTTACAACGAGTCTAAAAATTTAATTATTGAAAAGAGAGATGTAAGAAATAAGAAAGGGAAATCTCGTTCAGAGATTAACCTTAGAAACATGCGGCCATCCCAAATCTCGCTACTTCATTGAGCAAGTAGAGATTCTCTTGATGATTCCATTGGAGGCATTGAGGTCGAGAAAGCCAGACTAAAGGACTGACTCAAGGAATTGGAGGAAGCTTTGATTCCTATCCCATTGCTTGTCAGTCCTTTAGAAATAACCATGCTTGCCACCCCTGCAACCAAGTTAAGAGGATCCTCCAGCCTCCTCACATCGTGTACAGGCTATGTGGAGAAGAATATCAAGAAAATAATGGAGCTGATTACTTAGGACTAGGGAACATCACAAAGTATGGTTTCCCTTGGAACGAGGGCACATGCTTTGCACAAACATTTGCAGGCAGATTTAAAAAATGAAGAATGTTTCTATATAGAGACAGTCATCCCTTTTGGCATCCATGTCAACAACATGACAAATATGAGAAGAAGACAAGAAGATCTCCCCTCCCCAAACCAGATCACTCAATTAAATGCATGCTGGAAAGAGAAAGTGAAGAACCTGCATCTCATTGTCCAATCATGTGAACAAGCCATATCAAAGAAAGAAGAATTATCCAGAAAGCTGATCGAAATAGACTTAGCCGGAAGTACCAATGAGGTCCAAGACCCCAACTTAATCGTCAACTTCTTGTCCTTAACCAAGCAAGCCTTTGATGAACAAGTTGATATTTTTAGGGGGTTGTTTTTAGAAAAGTTTTACAACATCCTTGAATATGGTGAAGATGACGTGGACAACTAGCTAGTGGATTATTCGGTACAAAATGAAGAAATTGATCAGGCTCTGCGTAATCTTTCTATTGATCTAAGGGAATTAGAAAAGGAGTGTTTCAGCATAAAAATCTGGGATGAGATCAACGTGGCCCCCATGAGAAGCTACATTGAAGAATGGATCCAAAGGGAAATTGACAAGCTCACCAACAAAGGGCAACAAGCACTTGGCACGATTCCAATATGTAATGTCCCCACTTTGGGACATCATTACATTACAAAGTGTTATGATGACCAGAGTAGCTAGATGGAGGATATAGCGAGTACAATGACTATTGAGGGGTATTTTGCGGTCCGACTTGCATCGCTCATCTCATTTCATCATTATGATCCATTCTGCACAACTGGGCTTTGGTTCCGTTGCATTCCGACAATTTCCATGATTTTGAGTTATTTTGGGCTATAAGTTAATTAAATTAACTAAGGAGGTCATATTGGGCATAACACTTGGAGGAACCTCTTAGTGTGATAGCTCATTGGAATCGGGAGGAACAACACTACAAGATAGAATGATGAAAAGTGACTTTCAGTGGCCATGGAAGCCACATGGAGAGATAAGGTGCTTTTCAGAGGTAAAAGAGTTAATTAATTAATTAATTAAAGTGATTTAATTAATTAATTGATTATTAATAAAGAAAAAGTCACTTTGGAGGGACAAGGTTAGAAGGAAGGATAAAAGAGAGGCAAGGGCCTCTATTCTCTCATTCATGTTTGATTATTATTTTGATATCTGGCTTCTAGCTAGTGAGCCCATGCCTTGGGGGTTTTGGGGGTTTTGACTTAACAAACCTTAGTGGACAACTCAGTGGTGAAAGATCCCACCTATATTGTTCCAAGATTGGTCTCGGGGATGCAATACTCCACCCACATCATTCTACTTCAGATCTACTCAGTTTCAGGTGAGTTCTACACCAGCCATAGGTACAGGAAGAGAGAGGGCGGACCATTGAGGGTTTCTAGCAAGGGGGGCACATTTGTGGAGTTAGATCCGTTTGATATAGCCAAGGAGAAGGGATTTTGGAGATTTTGGCTATTGGGTTTTATTTGCAGGGGCGATAGTGCCATTCTTGGTTTCTTTCGGAGGGATTTTGATGGAGGTTTGATTTGGATTGAGAGTGGGACGATTTCCCCAAGAGGAGGGCACAACTGTGAAGTGGATATTCTCATGAGGAGGTGTCAAAATTCATTATTGAACGAGGTAGCTATCCCATCTTGTTCCTAGACATAAGATCTATGCATCTAGAGTATTTTGCTTGCCATTGATGCCAAGCAAGAGGAGGGATGAATTATCTAGGGTTTCAGTCATCCAGTGGGGTGCAAGTTCAATAGAGGGTTGTTCACTTGGAGGTTCATTTCTTCATAGATCAGCCTGAGACTTCACCAGAGGTATGACCTTGATCCGATCTACATTTCCCATGAGTTTTAGAGTATTTGGGGGCCTCTAGGAAGAGGGCCAAATTGTTGAGGGTGTTTAGTCTCCAACAGGGCGTGACTTAGGCAATTGTTGGGGTTTGACACTTCATACGGCCCATTCTCACCTTGTGTTCATCTATTGTAGCTCGTAGCCTTTGGAGGTGTGTATCTTCTCTTCTAGATCTTGATTGAAGGCAATCCTCGTTTTGTTATGCTCTCTTATGCTATATTGTACCAGATCTACAGATCTATTGTATGAGTTCTTCTACTATTATGAATAAAGATTGGATCTGAGGTATTTTGAGTTATCTCTTGTATTGTTGACATTGCATCTGGTTGAGGTATGTTCCATTGATGTATCTTCTTGATTATTGCTGCAAACACACATTAAAATCATTAGTATAACCCTAGCACAACCTAAAGGACCATAATAAGCAAAGTATTTGACGAAATGCCACAGCCAGTAAAAAGTTTAAAATTCATGCAAAAACGCAATGTTCTTGGCCTCTTGGCTTGGGAACATTACAATGGTATCAGATCTTAGACTCCTGCGAGCCTGAGGGGTCTTCCATAAGAAGAGATGAATATTTTTGACTTTGCTAGAGGGATTGTTGAGTTTGTGAGGGAATATCAAACCCTCAATGAGATTCACAAGAAGCTAATAACATTCCAACAGTTTGTATCCTTTAAAAATCCTAGTTGGAGAAAATATGAGGTTACACATTGGGTCAGTGTCGCAGAGGAAAAGAGATCTATGGAAGCTAGATGGAAGGAAGAACAGAGTAACCCCACACCCATTAGGAGCAAACAACTTTTCTACAGTTGCAAAGTAACTTGGGAACCAGATAATAGATGTAGGGGTAAAGGTAAGAAGCACATCATTGAGGTGCTCTATGACAGTGATGATGAGGTGTGTGAGGATGCATCAATAGATGCTTATTTGGAGCAGTTCGATGATGCTAGTGACTCTGTCACAGAGGCTAGTGATTCTTGCACGCTTGAGGATGATAGTGACCCTTGCGCATTGGAGGAACAATGGGATGGACAAGATGATAACACCTGTGTTTTAACATTCATATCACATATTGTTTATGACCTTATGCCTCAACAGAGTGGTGACACTAGTGAGGATTCACATGTGTTAGCACATAGAGATGATGAGCTCCCTATGATGACTGTGACACATCTGTCATCTTTCCAGACACCCATGATATCCATGACACATGAGGATAACAGTGGCATGTCAGATATGATAGATGAGCCGTACGTGAGGGATACAGGCCAGAGACACATGGATCCATAGATCCAATAGGAGATACAGGACATGCAGACAATTGAATTTTCACTCGCATATCAGCATGAGGAGATTGAGTCACCTCTTTTGGGGACTCCATTAGTTGGGCAGATTATGGAGACTGATAGACTGAGGGGATACTTACTTCTAGTACCAGCCTGCAATGATGAGGATGCATTCTTTATTGGTCAGGATGACGATAACACATGTCTGGACACATCTGTATGGGATGCAGGCGTAGATGAAAGTAGCGGGGTGAGTGCATAAGAGGATACAACTGCTCATACATGATATAGTGTGATTCAGAGGGAGATAATGTATGGTGATGATGTGCAGTGGAATACATGAGGACCTAGTAGCACAGTGGACATGGGGTAGTTCAATGCTTTATCTTTTGCAGAGAGTGTTATTGGGGATTCTGGGGTTGACACTAGTAGTGAGGGACATGAGGTAGCACCTAAACATGACTGTGATCAAGAGTCAAACTACTTGGCAGGACAATTGAGATTCAATGAGGATATGATTATGGCAGGAACTAGGCACATTGATGACATACATGCATTGATGGCAGATTATTGCTAGAAGGCATCGGTGGCACATGATAGTTTAGATGGGGGATTTGCCACAGATGACTTTCACACTCTCATGAAGAGAGTGTTTGTGATGAGGATCGACTACCAATAGTTGTTGAGGGACATGGATTACCTGTTGGGGATTGGTGAGATGTATCATGGGGCCCCGAGGGAGCAGGAGTTGGAGATGGACAGACTCACTCATGAGTTGGAGAGCACCCGAGGATTCTTAAGAGGCACACATGTGGCCCTTCAAGAATCATAAGCCCGATCAGAGGAGCTTCTTGAGGAGATTAGGCATAGATCCATTACATCTATCTTAGTGGAGAGTTAGGTATATACTTCAGTCACATTGCTAGGGGATGTTGATGGCTTGACAAAGGAGCACCAGTTGATGGAGGAGCACGAAGAGTACCTAGGATCACTGATGAGTATGGAGAGTTATGATATAGAGGCACAGAAGCTATCCTCCACAAGGATCTTTGAGACAATCAAGCACTCATATATGCATGGGGACTCCGGAGCCAGGGACATTTTTGAGGACAGTTGCATTTGGGTTTCGAGAGTGGTTGACCTTCATGTAGAGGTTGATCCAGTAGTACACCCATGATCTATGATGCAACATCAGTATATAGGAGATGACATGAGTATGCAACAACATACAGTGGTGAGTGATATCTCACAAAGAAATACCGAGATGCACGACGGGATTCAGAGGGGTGTATCGACTTGCATGGAGGAGACACACTTAGGGGATCATGTAGATGCATCTCCTTTGCAGCAACACATAGTTATGAGAGATCACCTTCACAGTATCAACAATTTCATGGGATATGAGAGATGGAGGGAGGTTGACCAACAGTTGGAGGAGTTACTTCCGGTGTTACTGGATGATTGGGATTCGGTGATGACTACATGCGAGTATTTATCTTGGATACCGATGGAAAGGATTCTGGTCGAATCCTTGGGATTGACCAAAGCATGTGATAGTTTCCAGTCCTACAGTCAACTACAAATGTTTTTGTTAGCCTTTCTTGACACTTTTATCATAGACATCAACATGAGGAGGCATAGACACTGGATAAGGACATGGAGAGTGACCAGGCCGATACCACCTGACATGAGTGCATTTACAACATACAACATGATAGAGGTGGATCGTCATAGGAAGACAATTGAGACTTGGTGCGTGATGGTGAGAACCATAGGCCAGGGGATAACAGACATATCAGAGAGCGACAGAGTTACAGATTCTCATGAGGATGAGCAAGAAGGGCTTCCGACAATGATTAGTATGACCCATGAGCAGTTAACACGGATTGGAAGTGATAAAATTCCAAGTTTGGCTTGGAATCCATGAGTTCATTTTTCTAGTAGGTCGTTTCACCTTATAATGACCTAGGTTGCACTAGAGATCCACATACTCCACTTTGGGTTTGTTTTGAGTGGGCCTGTAGGTACTTGTCCCATGGAGCAAGACAATTTCTCCCTCTTGATCATCATGATCGAGCATGGAGATGGTTGGGCAGGTACTACTTCCACAAAGATTCTTTTACAGATGCAGCTTCTGGATAACAGGTCCAATTGCCACAGGTATTTCAGCTTGAGGATCCAGGAGTGGGGGATCCAATATGTAAACATGGAGTAGACAATCATGGTCAAATTAGTGCAGCACCAAGATGGTGATCTTTGGAAGAGACTATCATGGGACTTGGGGATTGCAGGGTTGAGCATATAACTGACTGATAGATGTGAGTGGACCCTTATAGGGGTGAGTCAATTTGATTTTCTAGCGAGCTTCAGTGTTGAGGAGACCACATCACTTGAGAGTGTCTCATGGAGGTCTTGCAAAACCTCACTATGGCACCGACATGGGCAACCGATAGAGACCGTGCTGGTCTTGATATGGATCCAGAGGATGGACTCATTCCATGATGGGGCCATGTGTCATGAGCAGGAGACTCCTAGTATTGATATGATTCAGGATCATGATTCACAGAGTATTGTAGTTCCCATCCTGATATGGGACCCAGGGGGTGGAGTGCATGATAGTTCATCTTTAGATGGGGTCTACTATGTGTCCCACAGGTGGACATGGGATCCTAGTATTATACTTGGAGGGATTCGGTTAATGCTTGAGGACAAGCAATATTCTAGCAGGGAGGACTGTAATGTCCCCACTTTGGGACATCATTACATTACAGAGTGTTATGATGACCACAGTAGCCAGATGGGGGATATAGCGAGTAAAGTCACTATTGAGGGATATTTTGGGGTCCGACTTGCATCGCTCATCTCATTTCATCATTATGATCCTTTCAGCACAACTGGGCTTTGGTTTCCTTGCATTCCGACGATTTCCATGATTTTGAGTTATTTTGGGCTATAGATTAATTAAATTCACTAAGGAGGTCATATTGGGCATAATACTTG
>ML790648.1:358594-413208 GCA_009831015.1 Picea engelmannii | reverse complement strand
GGGGGGTGGTGAATCAATGTTGAGCACTTTTTACCATTTTTAACTTTAAGTACATCATGTAAACATTAACTATTAGCAATTCCATTCATCATCAAAAAAACCATACACATAACACAATGATTTTTACGTGGAAACCCAAACGAGAGAAAACCATTGAATTTTTTTCTTATATAATGTTAAGATTACATTTATAGGAAGCACCAACTTATAAGATTCTCCAACACCAACAGGAAGGAGGCACCAACCCCCTAATTTACAAGCACCAACCTGAAGGAAGATCCAACTCCCTGATTTACAAACATCGATTGGAAGGATGCAACAACACCCTGGATTTACCAGCTCCAATTGGAAGGAAGCACCCACTCTCTAAAGCATAGGCACCAACCTGCTAAATGAAGACACAAATATTCTCAACTAAGCACCAACTCAATAAGATATCACCAATCCAATATCTTCATACACAAAGTACCTCTGACTTTACCTGCATGATTCATTCCATAGAAAATACTTCAAACCCTAGCAAGCCTCATAGCATGTTGGTGTAGGCAGATTTTGGGGAGAATTAAAGAATTTTTGAAGGAAAAAAAGAAGCACTGGAAAATAGGGGAGCGCGCCAGAAACAAAGGAAAAGCAGCACCAAAAAAAGAGGAAAAGCAACGCCGAGAAAAGTAGTTACAATGTGGACAAACTGCTGCAGAGCAGTTGGAAAGTGGACAAGCACCGACTTGGAGCAACGGTTGGATCGAGGAACAACCAATATTAAGTCAAGAAGAAAGTAGACAAACCTAATCTACTTAGGGTTAGGGTTTTTGTAAGGGCTTTGTCCCAATTTTGTATAAGTAGAATGTATTAGGACAACGAGAGGGTTGTCTTTTTTGTGGTATGTAGGGTCGTCATTGTTTTTGTTGTCCATTTTTTAGAAGTGTGTATTGTCGAGAGAATGATGTGATCTGTGGAGATTGAATGTAATGAAGGAAGGACTGTACAGTGTGCAACACTAGATTTTACAAGAACATGAATAAAGAGTAGAAGCAACAAATCTTTGTGGACGTAGCCCCATAGGGGGTGAACCACGATATATATTTATTTTGTATAAATGTATGCAGTGTTTCTGATTGTATTTACTTTAGTAAGTTTATGATGAACATGTTAAATGATAAGGGAAAGAACACTACGCACTAAGAATAAACTAGTGGAATTTACAGGATAACATTAAGTAAATGAATGACATAGCTAGTGTTTAGTTATGAAGCTTGTGGTACAGTAGATGAATATTTATCACGTAATACATGCGGTTATAATGATTAATGAAGTATTTGTGGAATATTAGTGTTTTATTGGTCTAAACTACGATCTAATGAGGGTTTGAGGGCTAACAGTGAGTAGATCCAATGCCTCTGAGAGAGAAACACATCCCATCCCATGGTTACAGACATATGATTCCTGCGACCACCCATAGAAGCCATCTCGGGTGAGAATGTGCACTGCACTTTGTGTGTTGTGTTTCCTTCTGGTATCCAAAAGGGATGATGGTCGAAGGGTTGTTGGTAATCCTGTAGTTAGAACCTGGGTCAGCCCATAAGTAAAACCAACAATGGTTTCGTTGCCGGTTGGAACTCAGAATATTAGATCGAGAGGTATGTATCACACAGTATTGCATGAGGGCTTAAGAAAGGGAATGTTTTTAGTTTGGAATCCCATGAAATCAGAGATTGAAATATGGTTGACAGTCCAGGAACTAGAGTTTTCCCATAAAGATAATAGAAGTTCTAGGTTTAAGCCAAAACAATATTTGGAAAGATACATATTCAACGAAATACACGAGAGTTTCTTTAGTGAGTTTCCCACGCTATTTCTGGAGTGGATAACATAGTTGAAAGATACCCATCTTAAAAATAGAGTTAGACTAGTGGAGTGGACAGAAGAAAGTATCACACGGTTGAAAATGGTAAATAATAAATTCACGCACGCAGTATATTTCTGGCTAGACATCATTGTAGTGGCGTATATAACTGAGTTTACAATAGATATATAGAAGTCTTATAGTGTAGCAGAGCAGGAGTTTCTTAAAGGTCCAAGGGGAAGGTACATTAGGTTGTTGTACACTTTGATCAAGAGATTATTGCATGATAAAGGGGTATTAACAATGGAATCAGACAACTAAACTACCCTGCGTGCATGGGGGAGTTAGGGGAAACACTGAGGAAGGTCTGAGATGGAGGAGAAAATGGATAGAGAAGAGTGTCGTAAAGATGGATATACCATTATGATGGATCAAGAGGAGATCCATAAAATTATGGATAAGGCAAGAATGCCATGTAGTTGAAGACCCTACCAATATAAGCTCAGTAGGAAGAAAAGAGCAGTAGCCAAGAGGGAAGGCTTGGAGACTGATGAGGAAGAGGTAGAGGATCTTCCTATTGTGGAGCATATTGAAGAAATATTGCACACCACATATGAAATAAATACTAGAGGAGAGGGATCTAATGAGGAAGAAAATGCCCCTGTCTAGATCTAAATCAGTGTAGAGCCTACAACCCCATGTACGATTAACACATCAACAAAGAAAGAGTTGTTTAGAGAACTAGTGACTAATGATCAAAATAATATAGGAGATCAGAATAGAAGTGAGGGTACAAGCGGGAGTACTAGTAGCAGTATAGGTAGTGGTACAAGTGGAAGTACCAATAGCAATACTAGTGGGAGTTCAAGTCTGAACAACAATACACATATAGTAGTACCGCACAGAGCATGTACAACACATTCAATAATGGTAGGCGTAGATCCAATGATAAGATTACCATAATTTCACGGGGATGGAATAGAAGACCCAAAAAATCACCTATTCGTGTGTGAGAGAATATTGGAAGAAAAAAGAATCATTGATGAGGCAACAAAAGTAACGCAGTTAGCAATAACATTAAAAAACCACACGTTGGATTGGTACATGAACCTAGCAATAAAAAATCCACAGGGTGCACCGGGAACAACAACAGAGATCAAGTAGCCATTGCTCATGAAGTTTCAGAGGTTGAAATAGGAGCATTAGTTTATGAATGAGATCATTAAGGTTAGACAAAAACCAGGAGAATCTGTATGAGACATTGATCAAAAGTTCAAGATATTGAAAGGTACACTGAAGTATCCCATTTCTGACATGCAACAGAAACAATTGTTTATAAATTCTTTGTTGCTACACTTCAAATATCCATTGAGATACTGAAGTAGAAAACTAGTAGCAAATATTTCATGAAGTCTCTACTAGGAGGTGTGCCAGAGTTACACGCACAGTAAGATGGGTTGGGACAGAAGTAAGACAATTTTCCACATTTACTGAAGAGGAAAATTTAGAAAACTTCCGGACATCGTTTGAATAAGAGGTTTTGGATAGTCTGATATTATTAGTGTTGGATATATCATTTATGGATACACCTGCACGATGGTGGGGTACACATAAGAAGGTAATTCAAGACTGGTATCAGTGTAAGCGACTGATGCACATAAGATTTGGTAGGAGTCAGCAGGATAAAACTTTACAGAAGTATGATGGAAGAGGTAACCCAAGACATCATATCAATGATTGTGTCACTAAATGGAGATTGGTACCACCAAGGGAATGGACACATTACTTTATTCATACATTAGAAGGAATACCAAGTAACTGGTGCAAGGAGCAGGAACTGCACAGAGAAACTGTGAGTTGGGGCACAATACAACATAATTTTATTAAGACTTTTTCATTTGAAAGTGAGAATCCATGGATGGATCTAGCATTACAGAGGATCAAAATGAATAAATTTGAAGAATATGGGGTAGATACAGTGACAATAGACAGAGATTACAGAAAAGAAACACTTGAACAATTAGTTTATTGTTATCAGGTCACAGAGGATGCAGAAGTAGAAGACAACCCACGTGACATACATATATTAGAAGGGGAAGGAGAAAGAGGGTTAGAAGGACCTCAACTACAATAAGAAGACTTCACTAAACCTATCAAGATTAAGAAGGTCAATATTGGGACTAAAGAGAAGCCCAAGATAACCATCATTGGAGATTATTGGGAGAGTGAGACAATGGAAAAGATAACTGAATTACTGCATGAGTATAGTGATTTATTCCCAACCACATTCTCAGAGATGAAAGTGGTACCAAGATAACTTGGAGAAATGAAGATACCCCTCAGACCAGATGCAAGGCCAGTTAGACAAATACCATACAGATTAAACCCCATCTATAAGCATAAAGTTAAGGAAGAAATTGATAGAATGCTAGAATAATGAATCATAGAACCTGTGGAAGAATCATAGTGGATTAGTCCAATGGTAGTCCAGGAAAAGAAGACTGGAGGGATTAGGATATGTGTGGATGTGAGGTAGTTAAATGATGCATGCTTGCGAGATCCTTTTCCTTCTCCATTTACATATGAGGTTTTAGAGAATGTGGGAAGACATGAAGTATACTCTTCCACAGATGGATTTTCAGGTTACCATCATATTCAAATTGCTCCAAAGGACAGGTACAAAACTACATTTGCAACAGAGTGGGGGTCATATCAGTACACAGTAATTCCATTTGGTTTAAAGAATGCACCAACAATATTTTCCAGAGTAGTATTAGTTTCATTCAAGGATTTTATACATAAATTTTTAGAAGTTTATCTCGATGATTGGACAGTATTTAGTTTTTTGAAGGACCGTGTAGAAATTCTAAGGTTAATGTTAGAGAGATGTAGGAAATGCCATATTTCCTTTAACATTAATAAATGTATATTCAGTACATCGTTTAGCATCTTACTTGGACACATTTTATGAAAACATGGCTTGATAGTAGACCCTACAAAGATTGTTGTTATTGTCAATTTACCAGCACCAAAGTCAGTGTGCCAATTGAGAGCAACATTGGGCCACACAGGATACTACAGGAAGTTCATAAAGGGATATGCAAAGATTACTGTGCCCATGGAGAAGTTACTAAAGAAAGACATCAGGTTTCATTGGAATGTTGAATGCCAAGAGAGCTTGGACATATTGAAAGAGAAGATGGTGACAACATCAATTTTGAGCTTTCTAGATTGGACAAAGGAATTTCATGTGCATGTGGACACTTCATCCATTACACTTGGAGCAATATTGGCACAACCAGGTGAAGGAGACCTTGATCACCCAATATATTTTTCTAGTAGAAATTTATCTGAGTCTGAGAATAACTATAATACTAGAAAAAGGGAAGGTTTGGCTATGGTATATGCCTTACAAAAGTTCAAACATTATTTATTGGGTCAACATTTTAAGATGTTTACAGATCATTTTGCATTGAAGTACCTAGTTAACAAGCTAATGTTTGGGGGAAGGATCTATATATGGCTGTTATTGTTTCAAGAATATGATTTTGAAATCATAGTAAAACCAGGGAAGTGGAATGCAGGACCCAATCATCTATCAAGAATTACTAATGGATAGGAGCCAAAGAACTTGGAGGAGAATTTTCCTGATGCCAACTTATTTTTTATTCAGATTGTTGATGATTATTTTTTTGATATTGTTGGATTCTTGAGCACAGGAATGTCTCCCAAGGAATTTACTATCGTGAAGAAAAAAAAAGTTGGTAGTGTGTGCTACAGACTATAAGCTGATTGCAGGTCATTTATACAAGTTAGGTGAAGATGGAATTTTGAGAAGAAGGGTGATGGAGCATGAATGATCCACGGTGTTAGAAGAATCACATGAAGGGATAGCTGAAGGGCACTATGCAGGAGATTTTACAACACAGAAGGTGTTGCACATAGGACTATGGTGGCATACAATACATAAGGATGCAAAGGAATATTGTCAAAACCGTGATGTGTGTCAGAGGGTGGGAAAACCATCCAAAAGGGATGAAATGCCACTTATGCCCCAAGTAACCTTACAAGTGTTTAATAAATGGGTTGTGGATTTCATTGGACCCATTAGTCCACCAACAAGGAGACCAGGATCCAGATACATCATTAATGAGACATAATACTTAACCAGGTGGGAAAAATCATCCCCAGTGAAGGATTGTAGTGCATAAAATGTAGCACCACTTCTCTTTAAGACCGTAGTGACTAGATTTGGATGTCCTAGAATTTTATTGAGTGTTCAGGGAACCCATTTCATTAACAATACAATTAGAGCTATGACAAAATAATTCAATATACATCATCAGAAGAGTACACCTTACCATCCCCAGGAAAATGGTATAGTAGAATATTTTAACAAGATTCTATAGAATGCATTGACAAATATTTTCAATGTGAATAGGGATGATTGGGATTTGAAGGTATCAACAATGTTATGGGCTTAGAGGAATACATGCAAGAAGTTTACAAGACATACACCATTCAGACTGGTGTATGGCCAGGAAGTAGTGGTTCCATTGGATTATTTAGTACCTAGTCTGCGCATTGCAACAATCACCAACATGAGAGAAGAAGGTGCTACGCATGAAATATTGGATCATCTGATGGAGTTGGAAGAAGATAGGATTTTAGCAGGATTTCACCAGGAAGTACAGAAAGCAAAGGAGAAAGCTTGGCATGATAGACACATAAAGAAGAAAAGATTTAAGGAAGGAGTTCTAGTTCTTCTCTATGACAGGAGATATCTACAACACCCAGGGAAATTCAAGATGCACTGGTTAGGGCCTTATCAAGTAGATGCCATTACAAATGGAGGTGTTGTGCAACTAAAATATCTTGTAGGAAAGAATCTTAGAGTATTGGTGAATGCCATTTGAATGAAACTGTATCAAGACATTCGACCTAACAACCTGAGGTAAAAACAATGAGAGAAGGTATGATTGTACATATTGTATATAGTAGATGTTAGAAGGGAAAGCAAAAAATCCATAAAAAGAAGAAAGATAACAAAAAGACAAAAAGATAGAAGAATATTAGAGGGTTTTTGATGTAATAGATTTGTTAGCATTAACAGTGCGTCGCAAAAAAACCATTGTTGAAGACATTGCACACTGGAAAATAGTTGATAGACACAAAAAGTGGAGCGCATAGAAAAAAGTGAAAAACTAACAATCAATGTGAAATAGTTGTCGGAACATTGTCTCACTATAAAGTTGAAAAAAGGGGGAAAATTTGGTCATTTTTGTTTTTGCGCTAAGGAGAAGAACAAAGAGTGAAGCTTAAACACGAAAGAGTGAGAATTTGTGATAGCAAGTGGAGAATTAGAGTTCAATAGTTCAGATTTTAGCAGAATCTCACCACCAAGATTTGGAGAGTCAAGCAGGGTTGGGTGAGACACGATAAGTAGTGCTCAAGTGATACAAACAAGGACGCAAGATATTCCCACAGTCATGGACCTGGATGAGATACATATGTCGAAATATGAGCCACAAACCACGCAAGTTGAGGAGGAACAAAACCCAACATAGGAGGTCAGGCAGCCGGAGGAGGACGCAGAGATTACAAAATCTGACGCGTCTAGGGGAAAAGGGCCACAAAAAGGAGAGCATGCCACAGATTCAACGCAACAAGGCCTAGAGCTAGAAGAATAACATGAAATAGAGCACCAGGGCATACCAGAGGTCGGGGTGTCGTCCCCACAAGGAAAGAAGAAGGCACGAGCTGAGAGTAGTGAGAAAGGATTATCACACACACAATCGGAGTTGGAAATAGCAATGCCAAAAATCCCAGAGGGAGTAAAAGAAGATGATGATATGGTGGGAGGAGTAGACACCATAAAATACTCCGATCATGACATGGATGACACAATCAAATTCCCATATTTGGCGTAGCATAAATATATGGAGAGTAGAGGAGAGGGCCCATCAGGCGCACCATAAGGCGCACCACTATTGGAGCCTGCACAGTGGATCCTGTGGCTCTACAATACAAGGATCATGAATTTGCTGGATATACCTCACTTTGGGTGCGACAAACACATCAATGGATGTATGCATCAAATCCTAGCATGAGTGCATGGAGGAATTGTGTGGATGGATAGGCCAATGCCTATCAATGTGGAATTTATCACATCCATCACTGGGATACCCATGGATGGGGAGAATCCATAGAATTACTTAGAGGATAAAACCAAAGCAAAATCTATCTCCGAAGAAAACAAGGCAAAGTATGGCACAGAGAGAGGAAATAGGGGAATCATGACCAGTGACATAAATGATCCTGCGACGAGTTTCACTACAAGGATGCTAGGGTGCAAGTTAATGCACAAGTGCAAAAAGAAGGAAGTACCAACATGAGTGGTAGCAGTTGCAACGTAGTGCGTGAAGGGGAGCTCTATGAACTGGGCCCCTTATCTACTCAATTCTTTCTTGGAGGATTGCAAGGACACAAAATATTGGGGCTCTAAGTTCCACTACTTGTGGTTACTCATCCTCATTTCACTTGTAGGATGGAAAGAACCAACGTACAACATGTTCCTGTAGAGAATAGGAAAGTGTGGTGCAACCCACTACATGTATCTTAGAAGCACAATAGACCCAAAGGAAAAGAAAATAAACAACGATGTATTCGCTCTATATTTTTTAGAGATCCAAAACCGTGTAGCTGACACATGGAGGATTTACCCAGAGACTGTCCAGGAGTTTGGACATATAGAAAATTTTCAAGCATCTCACCACAACATGTGGGTACAGGCGAAGAAGGACACAAACGAGGAGTGGATACAGTTGATTTACTGCGTGACGATGCATGATATACATATGGAGGTCTAGGAGTGGCTCGAGGAAAGGAAAGTGTCAGTGATCCCAAGGACACTTCCAGGAGGATAGACTCAGACGCAAGACAAAACAGTCCCTGTGCAGCAGATAGGCACAAACGGTGCGAGAAAAAATAAGAATGTCGCACAAGGTCAGGGGGGGGGAAACATGCCCATACAAAAGAAAATCAGGACACAAAAGAAATTACAGTGTGGTTCTACATGGGATCCACCGTGCATAGAGAAGGCACCAAGAGGAACAACAAAACAGGTGCGCATGGGAGAAGAAAGGGCATAGACACTAGAAATACCCATGGAGGAAGAAATTGGGCAAGAGACATGCATTGATACATAGATCCCAAGTGAATCTAATCCATTAGATTCCCAACGGAAGAGAAGATGGGAGAAAGAAAGTGGCTCCAAGAAGTGTAATTACATAAACACGAGAGAAAGAACACGGAAGTGCAATTATGTATGATTCGAGATAAAATGATAAAGGGAACATATTGGCAAAATATCATATAATCAATGAGATAAAAATGTGTAAGTTTATGTAAAACCAAAATTTTAACTCAACTGACATGTCTTTTAAACTTGTTCCCATTGCCAAACCAATTGTTAATTATCTTTAACTAAGGTTGACTAAACTTCCACAAAAACGTCCAAAATGTTGTATGAACATCAAACCAACACCCATTACTCTGATATGTAGACTATGGATTTAAAACAAATTTATAACTAAGTATGAGAGACAAAATGTACACAAATTATATCAATGGGTATTCCCAATCGAGAAAACCAAGAAAGGAACTAGACAAAATGCAGCCAAAAGTTCATTTGCACAAACTATAACTCTTTGAATAGAGATAAATACAAATTATGAGCATAGAAATCATTATTCCCACCAACAAACAAAAAGGTTAACGTCAAGTGACTTTCAACACAAGTTCGGGTTAAAACCCATTCATCAAAACACACCCTGCATCACTCACTTTACACTTCCATACTTTAACATTTTTTATTTATCTCGGTATGTAGTCACATTCCCCAACAACATTTATGATCTTGTTGCCACATCAACTGGAACATGATATGAATTAAAACCATTATTAAATAATGTGATTCTGGTAAAATCTTCGCCTTTAATCCAAAACAAATCACGCAGTTAACAATTTCAAACTAAATGCTACAACATGTGATATTAAGGAAATACATGGAGAATTTAGTATGAAATTAAATCCTCGTTGTAAAGTCTTGCTTCGACGGAAATGTCATCTATTCACTCAAGATAACCCCTGATGAGTATGTCAAGTAAGAAAAAATAAATCTATTGTGGAGACATTGTTAATACACTTATATGTCAAGACCATTCATTCCAATGGTCTGAAGCATTCAAATGGTACTCATTACTTTCACCTGAAGAGAGGAATTCAAACAAAGTTTGGACTTTTGGGATTTCAATTTCCTAGTGTATGCCGAAAGTGTCATATTTTAAATAATTAGTTCATTGGTGCATGGATAAGTTCAACAATGAGAAGAGAATAATCCAATTGCAAGGAATGCCACATGTTACTTTAGCACCTACAATTTTTAGAAGGATTCTTAGGTTCCTAGATCCTACCATGGCGTTAAAAATATGTGAAGTTGATACCTTCTTGAAGGCTAACCATGGAGGAACGAATATCCTGGACAACTTTCTCTTAGAGTTTTCGGGTTATTCTAGAAACCCTTCCCAACTAGAGGTATTCTCTCTTAAATACCCATATAATGAGCTTGTGTCATTGTTTTGTAGAATAATTGGACAAGAGTCTACGATATATGTGTTGTATTTTCTTCACCACTCAGTTCACAAGGATGTCCTATTGACTTGGTTCTTATCATTTTGAGCTAAGTTTCCTTTCAACTAGGAAACTTTCGAAAGACCAAAAAATTCTTTATGATTTCTTATTTTGTTTATGTTATTGCCTACTACCACATTTTTGAAGACTTGCCTCGAGCAAGAAATGTAGATTTCAACAAGGATCCAGTTCAATTCCGGTATCCTGCACTTTGGAAGCACAAATATCCATACCATTTCTATGAGGTATAAAATGCCTTTTTATTTTCCTTTAAGAAGTTAGTTCATGATTCAACCACATCTATATTGTCAATAGAAGCATTTTCAATTCCAGTAGGGAAAGGATTTTTTGAAACTCTCGATGATTTCAGTTACATCAGACCCTACGGTTTTTAGGGAAAACCTTCTTTATTGGCTTTTTATGTCTCTAACAAATTATTTACAGTTGAAGTTTGCAAGCAATACAAATTTTGGGAACATTTATTTAATGAGAAGAGGAAGAAGCAATTCATTCCACTACCTTGGAGAATTGGAAAGATCATTGTTAAAAACATCTCTCCTTTGGATGAATTTGATGTTCATTTTGATAAGTTTAAGTTGAGGAAAATTCCTAAAATTCAGGGCTTCGACCCTGATGAATTGTTCACGGCACACATGTATACAACTGACTATGGTTCGACATTCATCAAATCCACTCAATTAAAGGAAGGGGGAGGGGATAATCAAAACCCTCTAGAAGCCATTCCTGAAAAAAATCATGATGATATCGATACCCTAGTCAGTAAAAATGACCAATACAAAAAAAAGAGATGAACCACAAGGAGTAGTAACCCTAACCCCAACCCACCAAATTGTCATAGAGAAGATTATCAACAAATAATAGGACTCAAGGAAATTGTCAAGAACAAAATAATTCCCATTCTGGAAATTCTAGTAATGGAGGGGAAGAGAACCCTTCTAAAGATGATATTGAAAAATCACACATAGTTCTTGTACATCCAAAAATAAAAAGATAAATAACTCAAAAGGTAGGACAAGGCGTACCCAAATTTGAACTTAGGGAAATGGAAGTCGATGTTGTAATAGGAGAGTCTGAATGGGTTGAAAAAATATTGATTGAGAACAAAGGAGTTTGTCACACTACACCACATGAACTTCAATAAAAATTCAAAGAAATTGTTAATTTAGAAAATTCATTTGAAAAATAAGATAGTTGTTGAGAAATAGAATTATTAAATTGATTTTCAAGGGGTAATACCTTTTAAATTTATGGAATTCCAGGAAGCCACAAGGGAAGCCCTAAAATATTCAATTGATGAAATAGAAAAAGAGAACTTGATTTTGAAGGAGAGAGTAAAGGAATTGGAGAATGATTTTCTTCCAAGGCTCTTATTTGATAATCCAATAGTTGACATTCGACCACTTAGCAATATAGAAGACATACCAAAGTCTAGTTCAATATTAAGAATCACTTCAAGCTTATTGACAGATATCATGAAATACATTGGAGATAACATTAAGAATAGAATTTCCTTCAATCTTGAAATATGGGAACTAGCCACTAATTCGACTACACTCTCTTCAAGGATTCTAAACTTTAAGGAATATCTCCAAAAAGACTTAAAAAATGAACACTTTTATAAGGAAGTTGTCAGTACTTTTGTTTCTAAAGCCTCAAATATGAATGATGTGCATAGAAAAGAGAAAAATATCCTTTCTAAAATTCGACTAAGACAAATAAATGTATGTTGGTTGAAGAGGATCAAGTGTTTAAGAGAAATACTTGTTGATTGTGACACGATAAATACACAAAGAAGTGACGTGTTCTTAAAACTTGTTGATTTAACAAAAGAGTTGAAGGTCCCACACACAATAATGGATTCAATACTTCTTTCAAAAGATTAGTTACAAGAATGGTTGGATTCCCTTAAGCTTTCATGGGAAAGTGAGTTTAACAATTTAACCAAATATTCAGAGGAAGAACTAGAAAAGTGGTCGATCCACTTTGTGAATAAAAATTAAGATGTTGAAGACACACTTCACTAGATGAGTTTCGACTTTAAAGATATTGAAAATGATTTTTTCAATGCAAGAATCAAGCATGAAACAATAGTTTCTCCCATGCAAGAGTAGATTGAATTATGGTTAAAGAATGCAATGATCAAAATACCTAAACTAGATCAACCGAAATAAGTTACTACCATTAGGGAACCTCCAACTGAACACTCTAAAAAAGGCATCTCAACATTAAAGTGAATGGCCCGAGTTTTTCCATCATAATAAGTTAAGTATTCACATTTTCAAGTCTTTACTTTCTTTTCTTCTCTATTAGTAGTCACCTAGCCTTTCTTGTTTCATGATTTGTGAAAACAAAAGGGTTATTTCTAACTATGGCTTCTTTCTCTCTTCGAGGTTTTTCTTTTATTATTGGTCCATGGGAGCCCCATCCCAGTCCATTTAGGATGAATGCATTTATTTTTACAAATATTACTGACACTTTTAATAATATTTCTATATTTTTTTAGGATCCCAAGAGAATTGTTCAGGGCACGTGTCTAGTGATTTATCTAAATTTTAGTTTTAAGCATGAGATTTCAAGAAATGTGTCTATCAAAATCTCTTTTATTTTTAATTCAAAATACCTTGTTAAGTTCTCTGCAAATGTGGCCTATATTTCTTATTTTGTCCAATGATGTGTTTTACTCTGATGATGCTACGATGGAAATGCACTCCTTTAAAATTTATCACTTTTATGGTTTACATTCTTGATTAATATTGTAAATATTCATTTATGAACATGCCTGTTCCTTTCTCATGCATTCTTTTATGTGTGAATATTTATTTCTTTAAAAGTTTAGTCTTTTATAGCCCCTGCAAATCTGTATTATATTAAAAGAGGAGTACCATGTTTATAAAAACACTAGAGGATTTATCCTCATGATGTTATTGTTAGAATATTCACCAATAATAAGAATCCTTCAAACCCTAGCAAGCCTCATAGAATCATTCCCATAATGTAATCACTAACAACAACATCCACTGACGACAGCATCCACTGACGATAACATCTATTCATGAAAACATCCACTGACGAAAACATCCACTCATGGAAACATTGCAACTCCATAGCAAAGAATATGGAAGAATCACAACCTCATGGAAACATCACAACAACATCACAACTTTCAACTTCATAGGAGAGCATACGGTAGCATTAAAACCTCACAACAACATCACAACAACATCACAACCTTATAACATACCTTGAGAATAAGAAAGACCTTAAGAGAATCCCTTAGACTTATCTTGCACACCAGAAAAACACCCCAACATCTTGAGTGCACCTCAGACTTGATTTCTTCATTGGTTACACTAAAAATGAAAAATTCTGTCTTGTATTTATAGTAATTCTGTCCCCCAAAATTAGTTGAGCCGACCTCAATTTTCTGGCTGGGTTATCGGACAGACAAACCCATATCTCCTTATTCCTAGGGAGTTAGAGGGGCTTCCATATACTGTTGCAAAGGTCTCAGAATAATATTTCCAACCATGTAACTTGTGATTCCACTTCAGTTAGTTATGTAGGTTAAAAATTCCATCAAATATAGGGTATCCAAATTGACCAAAAATTTATACTTTCAACAATTTCCATCTTGTAATCTTTATCTTAGACATATGTAGGCTTGTAATATTTATATTGGACATATTTTGAGCTCAATTTATGTACAAATAAAAGTGTGCCTATGGAAACAACCACATATTATCTTATCCCTCGAGGGCCATGCTTAAAATCTACGCCATAAAGGGACCACTTTGGAGATATTTACATTTATGTCAAGACTCCTTCAAGGCTTCTTTAAGTAGACACATCATCATCACTTTTAGGGGATTATGGGATTTGATTTATGGATTCTTCTAAGTTTAACATCAATGAAAACATATTTTCAAACAATATCCCCCTTTGGCATTAATGGAAACTTAGTAAAACAATTGTGATCCCTCTATCTTCGTGCTCTGATCCCAATGACTATATTGTCCTCTTGCCTTCATGTGGAATCCCCATATCTTCATGCTTCTAGTTTTATTGTTTTTATCTCTGTGTTTGACATAAATGGCAAAGGTTAACTCCCCCTAAAATTATTCCCCTTCTTGTTCTTGCAAAAGATTATGGATATCAATTTGGAGCAGAAATTACTCCCAGGTTTTTTCAATTATACTCAAAGGTCTCCCTAGGAAGAGGCTTTGTGAAGATGTCTACAATCTCTTCTTTTGTCCCAATGTACTCCAACTTGATATTATTTTCTATGACATGTTCCCATAGAAAGTGGAAGTTAATAGGAATATGTTTGGTCTTTCAATGCATCATTGGATTCTTGGAGATGCTTATAACACTAGTGTTGTCACAGAGTATCAAAATAGGCTCATCATATCTCACTTGTATTTCATGAAGGGTTTGCTTCATCCAAAGAATTTGAGTACAACATGCTGCTGCTGCGATATATTTTTCTTTTGTTGTGGATAAGGATACTGAAGATTACTTCTTTCTTAACCAGGACACTAAGTAGTCATCTAAGTACAAATCTATTCCACTTGTATTTGTTATGTCATCAATACTTCATGCCCAATCTACATCCGTGTAGGAAACCATAGTTAACACATTTCCTTTCAAATACCATAGCCCAAAATTTGTTGTTCCTTTAAGATATGAGGATCCTTCTCATTGTTAGAACATGGGTTTCCTTTGGTGCTGCTTGAAACATTGTGACCTATCCAACTACTTGCATTACATATGGTCTTGAAGTTGTCACATAGAGTAGAATACCAATCATTGGTATGTAGAGTCTTTGATCCACATCTTTAGATTCATCATCTTTGCTCAACTTGCAAATGGTAACCATAGGAGTAATCACATGTTTAGAGTCTTCCATTTTTTACTTCTTTAACATTTCCTTGATGTACTTGGTTTGGGAAATGAAAATGCCTTCGTCTAGTTGGGATATTTGGAGTCCTAAGAAGAAATTCAACTCCCCAAGTAGGAAAATTTCAAATTCATTATGCATATCCTTGGAAAAATTCTGACTCAATCTATCATCATCACTTTCAAAGATGATGTCATCAACATACACTTGTATAATAATCATAATACCTTGATCCAATTTTATGTAGAGGTTACTATCTCCATTTCCCCTTCTGAATCCTTGTGGTTGTAAGTACTTGTCGAATCTTGAGTACCAAGCTATCAGAGCTTGCTTAAGTCCATACATAGATTTATTCAATATGCAAACATAGTCTTCCTTTTCTGATAGTAGAAACCATTATTCCTATTCTATGTAGACTTCTTATTCTATTTATCCATTTATAAAAGTTGATTTTACGCTCATCTAATACACTTTGATCCTTTTGGAGCATGCATAAGCCAAGAACATTTTGATCTCTTCCATTTTGGCCATGAGAGCAAAGGTTTCTTCAAAATATATTCCTTCAACTTGAGCATATTCTTTGCACACTAGTATTGCTTTGTTTCTGGTTACCCATCCATCTTTGTTTAACTTGTTTCTGAAAACCCATTTTTTCCCACTCACATTTTTTTCCTTTGGTCTTGGAACTAGTTCCCACGTCTCACTATTCTCTGTTTGATTTAGTTCTTCTTCCATAACCTTGATCCAATGTTCATCATTTCTGGCTTCCTGAAAGTTACTTCGTTCAACTGTGGACAATAATGAAAAATTTCCTTGTTCATGTGTCTGTGATTTCTTTCTTCTTCTCATTTATACTCCGACACTTCTATCTCCAATGATTTTTTCTGGTGGATAATTCTTCCGAACCCAGAAATTAGGTGTCCTAGAAGGTGTCTGAAAATCTTGTTGGTTGTTTTCTTCTTGTTCTTCTTCTAAATTCTTCTCTTCTTGTTCTTCTTGTTATTCCTCTTACTCTTCTTCTTGATTTTGTTCTTGATTTTCTTGTTCTTCAAATATGTTTGAATTTATTCTTTCCTTCTTGGTCTTCACGAAGTCTGTTTCATCAACTTTTACATTGATTCTTTCCACTATCTCGTCGAGTATTAAATTGCATCACTTATATAATTTTATTTTGCATGAGTACCCAAAAAATATGCCTTCGTCCACTCGAGAGTCAAATTTTCCAATCTTATTGTCTTCCCTTTTTATGTAACACTTTCTTCCAAACACTCTAAAGAGATTGGCATTGGCCAGTCTTCCTTTCCATAACTCATATGGAGTATTATCACTATTCCTTCTGATCAATCCTTTGTTCAAGATATGAACATATGTATGCACTGCTTTTCCCCAAAATATGTCACTTAGCTTGGAGTCATTCAACACAGTTCTAGAAATTTCTTGTACACTTTTGTTTTTCCTTTCAACAACTCCATTTTGTTAAGGTTTTCTAGCTGTTGAGAATTGTCTTTTTATTCCCCGTTCTTCACAGAAATACTTGGAATTCATTTGAAGTAAACTCACCTCCATTATATGATCTTAAGCATTTGATTTTCAAATCAATTTCATTTCAACCAATTCCTTGAATACCCTGAAACATTCAAAACCTTCTAACTTTTTTCTTGAGGAAGCAAACCCAAGTCATTCTGGTGTAGTCATCAATGAGTAGCATGAAGTATTGTTCATGATCTTGTTCTTTTGTTCTAGTGGGCCCACATAGATAAGTGTGTATAATCTCCAATTGTTTTGTTGTAGAGTATTCCTTTGTCTTGAATTCAATTTTTTTTTGTTTTCCATGCTGACAGTGCTTGCAGATAGTATTCGTTGGATTTGTAATTTCTGGCATGTCTCTTACAACTTTCTTCTTGTTGATCTTGACAACATTATCAAAGTCTATATGGACCATTCTTCTATGTTGAAGCCAACTTTCATCTTATTTCCCAAACAACATATTTCTTCTTCGATCTCATTCAAGATGTATATTTTGTTTGGAGTCCTTGTCATTTTTACCACTAGTATTCCTGATCCTTCTCTCCTTATTTCAAATTCTTTTGAATTGAATATAAGTGTGTGTCCCTAATCACACATTTGGCTCACACTTAGCAAATTATGCTTCATATTTTCAACAAGTAGGACATTTTCTGCCACATCATCTTTGTTTCCAAGATTGACTATGCCTTTTCCTCTAATTTTGGTTGAGTTATCATTCGCAAATGTGACAAACCCCTCTTTTTCTTTCTTTAATGTTACAAATTTGTTTTTGTCTCTAGTCATATGCTTTGAGCATCCACTGTCAATATACCAATGGCTTCTTCTGTTTTGGGCTTGTAAGGCAAACCCACATTCCTCAACCTTCAAATCTTGTCACTTCCTTTTCCAAGCTCTCTGTTGTTCCCCTATATGATTGAAAGGAACATGCCTAGTTTCCCTTGAAAAGACTATCAAATCACTTCTACAATTTCTGGCGACATGTCCAAAATTGTTACATTTGTAACATTCAATTTCATAACCCAAAGCACCAAAATTGTTATAATTTATGTCAAATGCCTGGCGATACTTTCTGGGATAATTTCCTTTATAGTTATTCTTTGGATTTTCATAGCTACTTTTGTTTCAAGCTTTTCCACCCTTTGCATAGGATTTAAAATTTATGGATTTATGCCCAAAACTATTGCAAGAATAACACAAGACAAGAAAAATATTTGTGTAGCTAGGTATGGGTGGTCTTCTAGTTGGCATTGTTCTTATAAAATCATGATCTTCTTCTTGGGTCTTCTTCAATGTTGGTTGCTAATCCCATGTTCCTCTGAATGCACGATCTTCTTCTTGATTATTCTTTATTTCCGGTTTATGTTGTCCTTCTTTAGAGGCTTGCATTCTTATTTCTTGACGGAACCCTTGATAATATCTGTATAACTTCTCTTCTCTGCTTCATTTACTGTCATAATAGAGCTTGAACCCTCATCAATATTATTATTTTTTTATCCAAGTACAGACTTTTCATAGAATGGTTTTTTATTGTAGATGATTTCATCCATTTTTGGGGGTTATTGGCAAAATTTAGTTGGACGTCCTTATTCCGTAGTTCCTTTCTTAGTGAGACTATTTCATCTTTCAGATTCTCTACTTATTTTATTATTTTCTTCCATTTGTCTCTTGAGTGTTTCTTCAATCACTTTGGATTATTCCAACTGAATATTTATATCTATGATAGTCTTCTTGGCTTCTTCAGAATTTTTGCTAGGGTTTTGAAAGCCTTCCTTCAGTTTACTTAACTCTTCTTTGAGAGACTTGTTTTTCTTCCTTGATATTCTTATATCACTTAAGGAACTAATCAATTCCACCTCAAGATTCACTTCTCATTATTCTTCATAGTCTCCTTCATTATTTTCAGTAGTTTCCTCTTGAGTCTCTAATGCCATGAAGAGTACTCTTCTTGATTCACTACCACTATCATCATCTTCATCAGATGAGGAACTATCATCTTTTGAATACATGCTTTTCTTATTAAAAAATCTTCATTTATTTCTTTCCTAATCTCTTTTTTGATATTTATTTTCTTTCTTAGGAACTTCATCTTCGTCACTATCTGAACCCCTTGCATAAGGACATTTGGAAGCAAAATGGTCTAGTTTACCACATTTAAATCATTTGAAAGGAATCTTACCTTTGTAATTTCAAGTTCCTCTTTTCAACTTTCTCACAAAGTTGACTTCTTCTTCATTGTCCGAATCATCATTATTGTTGGAGTAGGATTTTGACCTTGGCTTGTTGTTTCTTGTCTTCTTAGAGGCTTTGAAAGCTGCTTCCTTTCTAAATGAATTTTCCTATTATGTTCTCATTTCAAATGTTGTAAGTATTCCATGTAATTCATCCATGTGTTGGTTTTGGAGCTTGATTATCTTCGTGATTCATAGGTTTTTTTCAGCCGTGCTTGGACCCCATTCCCTAACTAGGGGGTGTGGGGGGGATTTCCCTCCACAACTGTTGCCAGGGGGTCTAGGGGTGGTGGAGAAAAATTGCCTTGTAAAATATTGTAATTTCATACTCAATCTAGACTGTTCATTATGAGGTCGCAGATATGATAATAGAAGTTATTTTAGGGATTTTTTCCCTAGAAGGCAACCCTGTTTTATGAGGGAATTGTACTTCATTTGTGTACTATCACGATTATTGTACTCTGAGAGAGGAGACTGTGAGATAAAGAAGAGGAAGTTACAACAAGTGTATTGTAGGTTGAATCCATTCATTTTGTTGGATAATAAAAAGGAAGGACTTGAAAATTTCTCTGGTGGACATAGACCACACTGGGTGAACCACGTATATCTGTGTCTTTATTGTATTGTGCATATTTTTTGTTTTATTTCCGCATTTGTTTTATTTTATTGCTCCGTGATCCTGTTTTTCTAACACCATGATCAACGTAGCTAGATCTTGTCTTTCTTCTAGAGCTGATATTTTAGGGTCAAATCTCATTGAGAGAGATCTCAATATCTTTTGCACAATAAATGAATTTTCAATATTTTTCTCCCAATCCTCTTACAATATTCACAATTTCATCAACTTGGAGAAAAAAAACTACAATATCTTCATCTTCCTTCATTCTCAGATGTTCAAATTATCCTTTGTAAGTCTGAAGCTTGCCCCCTTCAACTTTAGCATCTCCTTCATAAACATTCTTGAGCTTGTCCTAGATTTCCTTTTTAGAATTACAATGCATAGATTTAACAAATTATGAACATGTTATACCACTTAGAATGGAATTCATATCCTTTGAATTATATTCACTAAGTTTTTTCCCATCATTATTTGTTGAGGGAGAATCTAGTGCAGTGTATCCATTTACTACAACTTGCCAAACATCGAATCCCCGTGCCTACAAAAATACTCTCATTCTTATGCTCCAAAAAACATAATTTTTCCCATCAAACAATGATGTTCCAGTTTTGGTAAATTCTCCTTGCTTATCCGTGATATTCCTTCCAGTGGTTAGATTTTTCCTGAAGGAACCTGCTCTAATACCACTTGTTAGAATATTCACCAATACTGAGAGGGGGTGTGAATCAATGTTGAGCACTTTTTACCATTTTTAACTTTAAGTACATCATGTAAACATTAACTATTAGAAATTCCATTCATCATCACCAAAACCATACACAAAACACAATGATTTTTACATGGAAACCCAAATGGGAGAAAACCATTGAATTTTTTTCTTATATAATGTTAAGATTACATTCATAGGAAGCACCAACTTCAAAGATTCTAGAGCACAAACAGGAAGGAGGCACCAACCCCCTAATTTACAAGCACCAACGTGAAGGAAGATCCAACTCCCTGATTTACCAACACCGATTGGAAGGATGCAACAACACCCTGGATTTACCAACTCCAACTGGAAGGGAGCACCCACTCCCTAAAGCACAAACACCCACCCGCTAAATGAACACATAAATAGTCTCAACTAAGCACCAACTCAAGAAGATATCACCAATCCAATATATTCATACACATAGTACTTCTGACTTCACCTACATGATTCATTCCATTGACAATACTTCAAACCCTAACAAGCCTCATAGCATGTTGGTGCAGGCCAATTTTGGGGAGAATCAAGGAATTTTTGAAGGAATTGTTAGAGCAAGATTTGCCTCACCCTATGAAATCTTGCAGAGAGGGCCTTATTCCATTTCCCTATGCAGACTTGTCTTCTTTGTTACTAAAGTCCAGAGACAAAAATACAATTTTTTCCACTTGTACGCATACTGCACCCTATACAACAAGCGTATAAGCAGGCTGCTCCACTACAACCCGCGTATATCAGGATTTGTGCCAGAAAATCAAAATTAAATGTCAGGTTTCCATGTCACGACAGGAGATCTATGATACTTAGCCTTCCATATATTGGAAACGTTCCGACTCAACCCTTCAATTGCATTTTGAAGGCTATAAAGAAGCCAATTCCGAGTTGTGGAAAAGGAGAAAGAATTCAACTTTGAGAGCATAGTTACTCTGGAGAAATTATTTACTTCATATTGAGTCTTCATCCCTTTGTCCTTTAAAGTCTGAACACAGTGTTCATCCGCCAAGCTCTTCCCTTATTGATGGAGAACCTCATTATCTCCCTTATATGAGCTTGTATTTGGTGGAGGATTGAAGTAGTGGAGGCCCAGCTGGAAGAAACTTAGTTTCTCGTTTCTAAACCGTGCTGACATAGAAGTCTGCAATATTTTTCACTTCTGCATATCATTCATTAAAATTTAAAGTTAGGACTTTGCATTATTTTCATATTTACTTCTCTTGCAGATTCATAACACCATGAGTTTCACTACCATACCTTTTTGAGTAATCACGACCATTAAAATCAACGCTATAATTTAAAATTTACTAGTCACGGTTTTATTTTCTAGGGTGCACAAACTAGCCTAGGATTTAGTGCCTTGGAATAGGATTTTGTGAGTAAAATTCTCCAAGGCAATTAAATCAACATATGCGTCTGAGTCAGGGAGTGGAGAAATCCATTGTATAATTGGTAAGATCAGGAGGCTTCGTTCACACCAGAGTTAATCACGAGGTCACGCAAATTTGGTTGAAGGGATATCCCCCCGATACCTTCCTAGCGTCAGAGATATTTCTAGGGATCTATTCATATTTGCGGATCTTGTTAGTGCCCTTACCTCCGTGAGAGGTGGTGATTTCAAGGTTTTGGGATTTTTCTACCTTGCCCATATGGTGGACGTGACTTACGACTACTCGCCTGTGCATCGATTATACAGTGGTTTATTAGTTGGTTGATTTAGGTGTCTCATATTTTACTTGTAGGGTTTATTCTGCAGGTACCCTGGGTCAGATAAGGGTCACAAAACACACAACCTTTATGGAGGATTACCTCTTTGGGGGGATCTGACCGACTGGTTGTTAAGCCCATGAGGGCCCTTATAACTGATTTTGTTACCTCTGATATTTAGCAGGGAGTCTCAGGCCCCTCCTGGGCGAGACATACCTTATTATAGGGAGGGAGGCCACTCAACCACTTTACCCTGTTTGCATGCATATTGGCCATTTGACTTTTGGTGTGCTCTTTGATTACTAGTTGGCCTTAAGATTTTATACTGAGTTCTCTTTATCATGGATAGTGGAGTTCCTTTGACTCCTTCATTCACCACTACCTACCCCATGATTCCTAATCCCGTCATGGGGATGAGTCCTTCAATTTTTCATAGTGGTATGCAGAACTATGGTACTCAATCCACGCCTTGGGTCTCTAGTCATTCTCCCGTTGATATGCCTTCACATTTGCAATCCTCTCCCTGGTCCACTTATATGAATACTAACATTGGATCCAGGGGCACCATGACCCCAATGCCTATGTCTTCATTTGATATGAGTCATGTCCCTCAACCATGTTTTACGACGGGAGGTTGGAACCTCCCCTCTTACGAATCCAGTCCTAGTTACGATCTTTCAGGAGCCAATACTTAGATGGGTGATTATTCTACTTATTACACTTCATCCATGTATCCTTCATCCGCCTTGTCATTTCCTTCAAACACTTTTCCCATGACAAGTCCTCATGTATCCCCAGGCATTTCTTATGGGGAGAATCAGTTTTACGGTTCGAGCTGACCTTCTCATAATTATCAGGAAATTGAAAATTTATCTCAAATATTGAAGGTAGGAGAACCTTCACTTTCTTCTAATATTACTGACTCTGTTCTTGAGGTCAATGTTTCATCCCATCCTAAAGAGATAATCACAGGGTCCTCTCAACAAAAGGAAAACTCTTCTTCATCTTCTTTGAATTCCTCACCCATCAAACCTACAGAAGGTGTTCTATACACTCACACTAATCTGCCTGTTCTTGAAGATATTCTCCATGATCTGTCCTCTAAGGGAGAAGAAAATTTATCCTTGTTGCTTGGTCAATTTTATAAAGCCTCTTATTTTTCACCCATTTCTGAAAATTCTGCTCAAGGTGAAGTAAGACAACTATTCTATTTTAACTCAGTCATCCCATCTCCCCCTTCATCTCCTACGAGTTCCTCTTCTGTGTCAACCCCCAAGACTGCTATGGCTACCCCTTTAACCAACATGGAACAGATTTTGGCAAATAGGTATGCCCCAATTGTATTGCCAAATCCTTTGTCTGCTATGCCAATTGGAGATTATCAGAAATATATGCCAAAGTTTACTGGACGGGGGATTATACTGCTGAAGGACATATTGAATCTTTTTATGCTTATGCTGAAAATATTAACATTTCAGAAGAGGATGTGTGGACTAGAGTTTTTGTTCAGAGTTTTGGATGGCCAAGCTCGGAAGTGGTTCAAAGAGCTACCGGCAAATTCAGTCACAGGTATTGAACAATTAGATGAGGTATTCTTAAAAAACTGGGGAGAAAGAAGAGATCTGTTATACTACATTTCTGAGTTTGGAAATTTGAAGAGAGAAGATGGAGAGCCGGTCTCAAACTTCATCAAGAGGTTTAATAGAATGTTTGGAAAAATCCCTGCAGAGATTAAACCAAGTGACGCATCGACAAAGATCACATTCTCTGCTGCCTTTGATCCAGATTTTTGTCTAATCCTCAGAGAAAGACAATTGGCCACACTTGCTTTAATGTAAGATGCTGCCCTCAAGGTTGAATCAAACATTACAACATCTCAGAAGCTCAAAGGAAAGGTTGAGAGAAAGAAGTCTGCTGTTAAGTCCTCTTCTTCTTCTAATAGTAAAATGGAAAATATGGCAAAGATGTTGGACAATTTGACATATGAAATGTCAAAATTGAAGGTCCAGAATCAACAACCAGCAAGGGCAAAAGAGCCAAATGCTTTTGCCCCGAGAAATCCAAATGCTTACCCTTACAAAAGGAATAATCCACAAGTCTAGATCCTTCAGAGAGATAGGAATGCAACTGATGATCAGAGAATCAGACCACCTTTTCAAAATGCAATGTTAGATGAAGAACAACAACCATCTCACGATGAAGTCGAAGAAGCAGATGAAATAAACTGTTTTGGTGATGAAAATGATTCTTCTTTTCTGACCCAAGTAGACTATGAAGAAGCCCTGATGGACTAGCAAATTCATGAGGCAAGTATCGAAGAATCTGTCTACTTGATAGACGATTAGAAAGGTTATAACTTAAGGTCCAAGAGTGCTTTCCCGAAACCATTGATCGCTGATCCTGTGAAGAACAAAGAAGTTTCTGCTCCCGTGAAGAGTAAAGAAGTTACTGCTAAGCAACTTCCCGCTCCTGTAAAACAGACCTCCTCTCCTGCAAAACAACAACAGAAGCAAACACAGCCCCTAGCCAAGGAGCAATTCAGTCTCAAAGCTCCTTCCAATGAGGTAAAAGTCTCGGATAGATCAACTTTCTCTTTTAATTTTGAATCAGAAATTCAGAAAGTAAAGATACCTATGCCTTTAACTGAACTCATGAAGAATGAAATCTTTAAATCAGCCATCCTGAAGTCCCTTGAGCCAAAGACCTCTTCATCTGCTGATTTTTTTAACCTACAAGATGAAAAGCCAAAAGTAACTATAGGGCCTATGATAGAAGACCGAGATGATTCCTGTCCACCATTCTACATATCCCTAAATGTCCATGATAAGATCCTCCACAATTGTTTGCTTGATTCCGGGGCGTCACATAATCTTATGCCCAAAGCAGTGATGGATGAGCTTGGTCTTGAGGTCACCAAACCATATCATGATCTCTTCTCTTTTGACTCTAGGAAAGTCAGATGCCTTGGCCTCATAAAAGACCTTGTTATAAACCTTGCCCAATTGCCAATGAGGAGCATGGTAATGGATATTGTGGTTGCTGATATCCCACCTAAGTTTGGGCTTCTCTTATCTCGTCCATGGGGAAAAAGGTTAGGAGGTACCTTGCAGATGGATCTTTCATATTCTACGATTCCGGTGTTTGGGGGGGAGCTGAAAAGACTTTACAGGGAGAATCAACTTGCCTACATCATCAACGATGCAACAAATTCTATAAATCATCCTATTTATGCTGTGGATACAGATTTTGGCTCGTGCATTCTTCAAATAGATGATTCTCAATCAACTCCTATGCAGCTTGTGAAACGTATCGAACAACAAACTGATGATAAGAACGTTTCAGTCTGGACCATGTATTTTGATGGGGCCAGTACTAAAGATTTAGCAGGTGCAGGGGTAGTTTTGATTTCTCCTTCAAAGGAGACTATATCTTTGTCTTTCAAGCTCAATTTCAGAACTACTAACAACATAGAAGAATATGAGGCCTTACTGTTGGGATTAAATTCAGCTAAGGAGATGGGGATAAAAGGTTTAAAGGTATTTGGAGATGCAGATCTCATTATACAACAGGTAAACAGTACCTTTCAAGCAAAGCATGTTAGATTGAAAGCCTACATGGATGAGGTATGGAAAGTGCGAGATTCTTTTTCTGTTTTTGAAATTTCGTATATACCCAGGGATATGAATTATCTTGCCGATTCCCTTGCTGTTTCAGCCAGCATGTTCATTCCTCCCATGCCCCCTAGGCTCAGTTATGAGATCCAAGTAAAATATAGACCATCCTTGCCCGACAATATTAAATATTGGAAAGTCTTTGAGGACGATGATGAACTTAACATATTTCTTCAAGTGGTAGATGAATTTTCTAATATGCATGTTGACCAACAGAATCTAAATGTAGAAGAATCCCACAATCCCAAGCTAAAACAAAGAATGGGTCAGCATGATATTGTTCAGCTACCTAACAATTATATACCCCGAGGTCTGGTACCTCTTGAAAAGCTTTTTGATCAGAATGACGTTCCTTACAAGCCAGATAAAATGGAGAAAGATCCTGCTGTTCACAAGCACAACGTAGGGGGTGAAAGCCAGCCAAAATTCATAAATCTGTCTTCTGAATTGACTACTGATCAGAAATCCAAATATTGCAGCGTTTTGAAAAAATTTTCTGCTGTTTTTGCTTGGAAATATAGTGACCTAAAGACTTATGACCCTGATATCATTCAACACAAGATCCCTCTTGAGAAAGACACCATTCCTTTCAAACAAAATCTCAGACCTATCAGTCCTCTTCTTCTGCTTGTGATTGAAAGAGAAATTAAAAAGCTTCTCGATGCCAAGATCATAATCCCTTTGAGATACTCCAAATGGATTGCAAATCTAGTGATAGTGAGAAAGAAAAATGGTGAGGTCAGATTATGTGTGGACTTTAGAAACCTAAACAGATGCTCTAAGAAAGACAATTATCCCCTACCTAAGATGGAACATTTGCTACAAAGGATTTCAGGGGCTAATGTCATGTCTTTCCTAGATGGTTTTTTTGGCTACAATCAGATTTCTGTCGACCCTGATGACCAGGAGAAGACTGCATTTACTACTCCTTGGGGTACCTTTATGTACGGAAAGATGCCATTTGGGTTAATGAATGCCGGGGCCACATTCCAAAGGGCCATGGACATAGCTTTCGTGGGAGAAAAGGACAAGTTTGTCCTCATATATCTTGATGACATCACAGTATATTCCAACAGTCATGAGGAACATCTAAAGCATTTGAAAAGAGTGTTCTTGAAATGAAGGCAGTTCAGAATCTCATTGAATCCCAAAAAGTCCCAGTTTGCTCTCAGGAAAGGTAAGCTCTTAGGCCACATCGTCTCAACAGAAGGTGTAAAGATTGATCCAGCTCGGGTGGAGGCAATTCAAAGGCTGTCCTTTCCAAGATCAAAAAAGGATATTCAATCGCTGCTCGGTAAGATAAATTTTGTTAGAAGATTTGTGCCAAACTTTGCCGAATTAGTTAAACACATAACATGTATGCTGAAAAAGGGGTCTGAGATAAAATGGACAAACAATGCAAGGAACTCATTTCAGGATATCAAGCAAGCTATCATGGAATCCCCGACTCTGATCAGCCCAGATTACAGTAAGATTTTCTATGTTTTTTCCTTTGCTTCTTATGACACAGTGGCAACAGTTTTGCTACAGAAAGATGATGACAATTTGGATCATCTCGTGGCTTTCTTCAACAAAACACTCAGAGACGTTGAACTAAGGTATGATCCTATTGAGAAACAAGCCTATGCTCTCATAAAATCTTTAAAATCCTTTAGAATTTATATTCTTCCCTCAAAGGTCATCACATATGTCCCTTCATCCTCCGTGAAAGATGTTTTGACTTAGCCTGATATTGACGGAAAGAGAGCTAGATGGATTGCAAAGTTGATTGAGTTCAACATTGAAGTAAAGCCCACCAAATTGGTGAAAGGCTAGGGCCTTGCTAAGCTCTTAAGATAGGAAAATCATGAGCTACTGGACATTAATTTCATAGGAGAAAGTTCAATAAATTTGCAGACGGAGTTGGCAGCAGATGGACATCATAGCAGTCAACAAGTGGCAGAGCACTTGTCTTCTTGTGAATGGTATTCAGGTATTATACATTTTTTGCAAAAGCTATAAGTTCCTCCTGAACTCAGTATGACTCAAGCTCGAGCCCTTAAGATTAGAGCCATCAAATTCTGCATTTAAAATAATCTGTTATATTGGAAAGACCCTGCTGGTTTTCTTCTCATATGTTTAGACAAAGAAGAGTTAGTCGAAGTTACACATCAGTTTCATTCAAGTGTTTGTGGAGGTCATCATTACTGGAAGACCACTATTCATAAAATCCTAAGGGCTGGATACTATTGGCCTTTCCTCTTCTCAGATGTGTGTGCCTTCATCAAAGCTTGTGACAAATGTCAAAGATTTACGGGAAAGCAACAACTAAAATCTTTACCCCTGAGACCTATAGTGGTGAATGGCCCTTTTCAACAGTGGGGTTTAGATTTTATAGGTGAGATAAATCCTTCATCTAGTGGTCAGCATAAGTGGATCTTGGTAGCCACATATTATTTTACAAAGTGGATAGAGGTGATTCCCACCCGGAATGCCACTCACCAGGTAGTCATGAAGTTTCTCTATGAAAATATTTTGAGCAGATTCGGTTGTCCCAAAAGGCTGGTAACAGATAATGCAGCAGCGTTCAAAGTAGAGGCATTAGTAGACATGTGTAAATCAATGGGCATCCAGCTGGTACATTCGACCCCCTACTACCCTCAAGGTAATGGCTTGGCTGAATCATCCAATAAGAGCTTAATCAAAATCATCAGAAAACTGTTAGAGGAAAACAAAAAGAATTGGGATTCTAAACTGAAATTTGCTCTGTGGGCAGACAGAGTAACTATCAAAAAGTCCATAGGAAAATCTCCATTCAAATTGGTCTATGGGACTAATGCCATTTTTCCTGTTTAGTTAGTTTTACCAGTGGCTAGATTCTTCCAGGAAGAGAAAACCGAGTCGAATGATATGGTAAGAAGAATGATTGATTTGGTGGAACTGCAGCAAGACCGCAAACAGTTAGTGGACAGATCAGAGGCTCATCAAAAGAATATCAAAAATACTTTTGACAGAAAGGCAAAGGTGGACAATTTTCAGATTGGTGATTGGGTTCTAAAATGGGATGCTCTTAGACAGGATAAAGGCAAGCATAACAAGTTCGATTCTTTATGGACAGGTCCTTTCATGATAACCCAAGTACAGAATAACAACACTTTCAGGCTGCAGAATCTAGGAGGTGAAGAAATGTTCGGTGGCCCAATAAACAGGCAATTTTTAAAACTCTATTTTGTCTAAGGCTGTGAAGCCTAGACATTGTAATGTTAGTCATAGTTTTTATTTTTGCAGAATAACTCCATGCCCAATGGAAGCACTAGCAGATAGATATTTTAATTTTATTTTTCAAGAAAGGCATTGATTCTATGGTTCTTGAAACCTCACAGGGAGGCGTTCATCCCCAATAGGAGCCAGTGTTATCTCCTCAAATAAATTGGTAGAAATTTTGCTTTTGAGGTGATAGGTTGTGGTCTAAATTTTTGTAAGTAGGTTAGAGAGTCTATATTCTGTAAATAAGCTCAAAAGAAACTTTGGGTTTGGTTTGGTCAATCAAAAGTCAGAATCTTAGGTTTCGGTGGTTTAGGCGAGCCTGAAATGCACTCATTAACCACCGAAAGCCTTTGTTCCCGACAGTTAAGAGGTCAAAGTAAGAATGCGGTTAATCACCGAAAGAATTTCAACGGTAAAAATGGAAAGCCCGTGCTTTCGCACGAGCCAGCTGTCAAGTTGGCGCAATGATGAAACGTAACCGCCAAAAGCTCGTCAAGTTGGAAGGTATGCACGTTCTAATGGTGTCTATCCCAAAGTTTGAAGCTCTTGTTGTCCTTTCAACCGCAATTGTCTTTTCAAAATCTAGACACGACGGTGTTACTGAAATTCATGCATGATTGTCATGAAGCCTCCCTCCATTTCCAGTCACAAGTACACAATCTATCATGATCCCGTTAATCCCTCATTAAATCCTCATTCATTATCATTTTGAATTCTGGAGATTACTGAGATAATCGGGAGTTCGCGATTTCATCAATTAAACGTGTTTCCAGAGATCCTAATCCCGTTTCCCCTGGTGATTGTCAAAGCACCATTAGAGTCCAACGATCACTCTCAAGTCAATTGAGCCAGGTCGGTTTATCAAGCAAGTCCAAAACCCATCTTGTTTCAAATTTAAATGAATATACCACTGAAAATATGAAATTTCGGCATGCTCTCAGTCAATTTGTCGCCTGAAACTTGGTTAGTGTTTGAGCTCAGTGATCCGAATTTTGTGTCACCCTGCCCCACAGGCTCTTCTATGAGTTATACTCTCTGTGTTCCTAAATTCTAGATTCTTTGTCTCTCTGGATGCTCAGTTTCCCATAATCACAGGTACAGTCAACATTGACCAATGTTGAAAGTAGGACCCATTTTGAGGTCTGAGGTGGATGGGGTTTGGTACTTGGAGGCGCACCCAGATGTAGCAGAGTTTTTCAAACAAGCAGGGGTATTCACATACTGTGAAAAACTGACCAGTTTTCATCAACAAGTAGCTGAATCTTTTGCAATTGTATATGATGGAAGGTCTGCCAAGATAGGGAAATAAGAGTTTATCATAGATGAAGCTTCTATAGTAGAGTTTACAGGTCTTCCACGAATAAGAGACTGTTGGTTCAAATCCACAGTGCCATCAAATATAGAATTCAGATCATATTTGTTGCCCATTCACAAAGACTTGATTTGGAAGAAGGATATTCCAATGTCCTTTTTGGAACCTCAGTGGCAGGCATTGCTAAAGGAAATATTTGTTTACATTACCTGTGAGGGACGGTATAACAGAGTAATGTTTTACCATTTTAAGCTTCTCAATCATTTCACAGGCAGAGAAATAATAAATCTACCTTTCTATTTCCACAAGACTCTTACTAAAATGGCCAAACAAGTTAAAGCCAAGCCTACTAAGGTTGCTAGCAGACTATCTCATCAAGGGATTATTACTCTTCTTGTCAAGGAAGCTTTGCAGAGGAAACAAGTTGATTGGGGTTTCTTTCTTTTCTGGAATGAATTCCAAACAGAGAAACCACTAGAAGCTGAAACTAAGAAGACCAGTGGCAGAAAGACTATTACTCCCAAAAGAAGTCATAGGAAAAGGAAAGGTATCTCACCACCAAGAGATCCCATAAAATCATCCTCTGGCAAGAAGAAAATAATCAAAAGAAAAATGTAGTTTGAAGGTGAGCAGTCCAAGGATCCTGCTACAGGAAATAACCCTTTAAACCTACCTTACAGTGATTCAGAACCCGAACAAGAATTGGCAGAAACACAGGATAATGTATAGATTGAATAGGGTGCAGACTATTGTTCCAATTTACCTTCACCAACTCCTCGAGAGGCACACAGTCCACCAGTGGCAAAAGCCTCTTCAAGTAAGCCTAAAACAACTAGATCACGGAAAATCAACAAACTCCTGCAACAGGTCTATGAAATGGAAGTCCTGGAAAGGGTGATTAAAAAATATAATACAGACTTGACTGACAGAAATGCAGAGCTGTTCAAAATAAACCAAACCCTCAAAGAGAAACATGACAAGATTAAAGACAGAAACAATGTATTGATCAGGGAAAACATGAAGCTGTATAGACAACTAAGAATTCTAAGGTTGAAGTTAAAGGAGTTTCAATCACCAGCATAGGAGCAAACTGGATTAGAAACTCTGGCTAACTTAGCTACGACCATGGTAGACACACCATAGCCTTCCACACAACCAGTAGAAGTTCGCAGGTCTGCACGAACAAGGGATGCCTCATCCAAGAAACCTTGAACATCAAAAAGGGATCTAAGGTAATCATTTTTGCAATTTTGAAGTTTTCTCAAAGCTGAAGTTTCGGTGGTTTAGGCGAACATGATGACTGTTCATTAACCACTGAAAAGCAGGACTTTCGGTAGATAATTCGCTCAGGAGCTTTCTAAGTTAACCACCAAAAGCCTGTCATTTCCAGAATGATCAAGTTTTTACACAAATCGAAGTTTTTTGAGCTGAAAAGGTTTGAAACCTCTTCGAATGAACATTTGATGAATTGTCAAGACAAATCCAATAGCTCTTTTTGATATATTATGGGAAGAGGATGTGTTTCAAAGGTTTTTGGTATCTTTGACAAAGACGGAAAATTAGGACACTTTCTCACATCGACAGATTCAAATTTGTCTCTCTTGGAGAGTCATCATTCAGCCTTTGGAGGCTATCCTGCACTACACCAGCACTCAACAAGAGAGGAAGACCATGAAATCTGGGATTGACCTCATTTTTGGGGATCATCCCACATCTTTTACAACTAAATTTTGATTTACTATCTTTAGCATATTTGATCCATGTTTTCAGGATCTCAGAACTGCATTGTAAAGCTATAAAGCTAAAGGTAGAATATGAACCAAGGGTTCGACTTTGGAGACTTTTTTATATTATGTACTCAAACTTCTCATTTCCATATTGAGTAAAGCAAGCTTCTTTTGCCATAACTTGTTCAGATTTCATCTTTTTTTCTATTCTGTACTTGCACCTGGATATTATATTCATGCTGTTATGCTTATTTATGCCTGATAACTATCATCTTATCATTGCATTCATAAGTTAAACTTTGCAAGTATTCCTGTGATTATTGTAATTGGCCATTCATATATGCTTTATATGTGATTCTGCTGATATAATAGTTATTTCTTCATTCATTCCTTTATTTGTAAACTCTCTGAACATTTGTGGTTGAAAGCCTTGTCCATCTAAATGTGTTTATGCATGATTTGAGTGAGAAATGATTCAGTTCTCCGACTTGATCCAAACCCACACTTTTTATTGAGAAAATAGTTACCAAAATATTAAGTTACTAGGCATCTCTGACTTACAACCTAGGAGAGTTTCCTGGAGTGATAATAGGGGCAACATATATCCTGACTCGAATAGTCCTTATCATACTTCCGTCTCTTCCCAGACTTCAGTGATGATGCCCATTCAGACTTCCTTGAATCAATTAAATGAAGGATACTACCTTTTCGAATAGGGATAGGGGGTAAACTAGGACCCTTCCTGGCCTGCAATGTTTCAAAGTCAATCTTTCCCTAGACCTTGGCATCAAATACCACAAATCAATGCTAGTCCAGTCACTTTCAGCCATACTAGAGCTCCATCACCAACCTCTGTTAGTCATGATGAGGATGGGTCGACAACTTATACAAGTCACGTTGACAACCCACACCCGACCGCTGCTAGTCATGCTGGGGGCACCACTCTAATCACCACGAGTCATATCAATGTCGCATATCCAACCTATGTACATCATGTAGGAGATGACTCTCCCGCTTCTGCCTGTCGTGTTGAGAGTATGTCATCATCCGTTGTGAGAAACACTGGGGGCATCAAGAATCCTAGACATCTTAGACGTAAGCCTAAGTTCCTTTGCAGGACTTGCGAAGGAGATCACTTTACTCGTCTATGTTTAGCTACTGCTAAGATACCAGAAGAGTGGGGCTCACCTAAGGGCCCTTCAGATTATGAGGCATCTGTGGTTTCCCCACACCTTGTTTCTCCTTTGATTGACACAGTGGTAATACCATCACAATCCTCTCATGACCTCACCCCCATTGTTGAGGGTGATGTGTCTCCTATCACTGTTATCATGCATCCTCTTCAACCTATAATTGAAGAAGTGGTCATACTAGTGCAATCTCTGGTCAATCCTACTCTCCTTGTGGGGAGTGATGTCTCTTTCAATCATGTTGTCAACATTCCTGATCTTGCACCTTCTAAACAAGAGAGGGTTTTACTTTCACCAAGTCCCCTCCCTCTGAGTTTTGAGGAGATCACCTTCGACTGGGACGGTCCCGTGGGGTATCCAATGCCCCCGCCTATGTCCTTTCCAGTAAGGGACATTATTTGATATATCACCGAGACCATATCCATGACGAGTGCTTTATCCTCCTCGAATTGGAGAGCCTTGGGTTTTCCCAATATTATGTTGACTATTCATAAAATACTGACATTCCGTAGAAGTTCTGCATGGGAGCCTTGCCCCCCCTGTGACTTGCCGCCTAGACTCTCCCAAACGAGTTTAATTTAAGCTCTTTTCCGACTCATCTAAAAAGCGAAAATATTGCAAGTGATTTGTCCCTTTCACACTCGTTAAATTGGATTTGAAAGGTCGTGAGTCTTAGTTAAGCTATTTTCCGACTCGTTATCAAAAAGTGAAAAGATTATCGACTGAACTTGTCTCTTTCACACTCGTAAAATTGGTTTTGAAAAGACGTCTATTTGGCACAAGTTTATCCCCTTTTCACACAAAGTAGACTAAAAGACATAAAAAAGGACATTTTTTGGCGTTAAGTTGTGATTGCATCTCAAGCCTTTGCTTGTAGTATTGAGCCTATAGTCGGTTCTCACTTTGTGTTATAAACCGTTTGCCTCAACAGTTTTGCATCCTCAACCAAGAAGAGCCTTGTTTATATCCTTTGCAATTTAAAACCCTATACCTAGGAGGGAACATTCCCCCGAGTGCCCATATCCCTCATGCACTTCCCTACATTGAGCATAGGTACGTTCCACTGTTGGAACTAGTTTTTCTTACTTGCGACACTCGTTTCCTCCTCTGTATCATAGCATTCATTTTTCTATGAAAAAACAAAAAAATACGGCTGGAAAGGGAGTATTATCTCATATCGGCAGCAGTCGTGTCGCCTTTGAACATAGCACCAAGTAATTCGAGTCCATTCATCATAATTTTGGGATTAGCATGGCCTTAGGAAGCTAAGATCGTTACAATGTCTTCTCTACCGACTGGTTACTCTTCCAGTCCCTACAGAGAATTTCATTAATGCCTCCTGCATCTCATGGTTTCATCATTGGGTCTATGTTTCCAGAGTCCTCCACATGTCTCATGCTCTTGTTCAAAGGAAGTCTATCAACCTGTGTCGGCCACTCCTCATAAATCTTGACTTTTCATGTTGGCCATACCCTCAGTTTGTCTTAGAATCACATGATACTATAGTCCTATCATGCACCGTGGCCCTACTTTCACCATTGGTAGGTAACCTTGAACCCAACAATCGACATTTCATCATTGGTCGTTGATTGGGTGGTTTCCCTTGTGTTCAACGACAATACATCTATTCAAACATTGGGATTAGTGTAGTGTCTTGGATGCCATTAGATTTATTGGTGGTTTCCTCGCCTTTGTCAATAATTTTCATCATTGGCTTCTATTCAGAGGGTCTTTTTCATGTACCGCTTGAACTTGGCACACCCAATCATGAAGCTCCTTCTTTGTACCTCATGATGATTGATGAGACATGCCTTAATCCTCTCCTTTCAACAGGTCTCTTTCCATCGAATTCAACCCATTTATTCTAAAAATGAGACCTAGAGTCTTATGAGTACCTTGAGGCTTGTAGGCATCAGTGGCAGGCTCTCTCACCATCGACAGTTGGGAATACATCAATGTCTCCTAATCGATGGATTCTTCAGGTGTTCAACACCGACTCCTTTATTCACACTTGTAAGAATGTGCTCGGTGCCTTGATACCTACTTACATCATTGGTAGGCTGTCTCATGTTTGTTAACGATACACATCAATGAACGATAATCAAATGATGTCTCATTGTGTTCGACCTCAACTCCTTCATTCACATGATGTATACTTGCACCTTTGGTGGATTGTGTAGAAGACTTGAATACATCACTATGTGGCTGGAACTTTCTTCAGTTGTTGTTTCCTTTTCATTGGACCAACACCTATATGACTTCAGTGATCATGGGAGATCAGATTGTACTCCATGGTATACATATATCTTCAGATTGGTTTTGAGACTGGTTCTACTGGGCCTTGTTCGTGACTATGACAACTATTGGCATGCAACCACATTTGTATTTGCTTATTCATGGCCACAAACACTTATTTGGTATATTTTTCACATGGATCTACAGTGTAATTTTATCGGAAACCATGTATGCAAAGTCAATGCAGAATGTAATGAGCAATTGAGTTCGTCTAGTTGGTTCTCTACCACTCCACTTATGGGTTATTTATAATGTATTTCGGCCATCGTAGATTCTCCTCTGACCTCACACATTAGGGGGCATCTTTTAGAGCAAGATTTGTCTCACCTTATGAAATCTTGCATAGAGGGCCTTATTCCATTTCCCTATGCAGACTTGTCTTCCCTGTTACTAATGTCCAGAGACAATTTTTTTTTTTTTCCACTTGTATGCATCTTGCACCCTATACAACAAGCATATATGCAGGTTGCTCCACTACAGCCCACGTACATCGGGATTTGTGCCAGAAAATAAAAATTAAATGTCAGGTTTCCATGTCATGACAGGAGATCTTTGATCCTTGGCCTTCCATATACTGGAAATGTTCGACTCAACCCTTTAGTTGCAATTTGATGGCTATAAAGAATCCACTTTTGAGCTGTGGAAAAGGAGAAAGAATTCAACTTTGAGAGCAAAGTTACTCTGGAGAAATTATTTACTTCATATTGATTCTGCATCCCTTTGTCCTTTAAAGTCTGATCATAGTGTTCAACCCCCAATCTCTTCTCTTATTGATGGAGAACCTAATTATCTCCCTTATATGAGCTTGAATTTGGTGGATGATTGAAGTGGTGGAGGCCTAGCTGGAAGGAACTTAGTTTCTTGGTTCTGAACCATGCCAACACAAAAGTATGTAATATTTTCACTTCTGCTGATCATTTATTAATAAAAATACTCTCTTCCCATCCAATTGATGTCTTGCAAATATATGAATTGTTATCCATGGGCGTATTTGTTATGTATATTGATGGATTATGTTATCTAATGTGCCAACCTTTTATATTGCCACCATATGCTTGTTTTCTCTTGTTTTTTGAGAACTTGTTGTAGGTATATATAGCTTTGGGTCAAAGTGCTCAATAGTGGACATCATCGAACGTCAGAACAAGGTAGGCCTCTTTCTTATCTCCTTTGCACATTGGTTTATATAGAGTATTGTTGGGATAGAGTTGATTTATGCAGTTATTTCCATCTGTTGTGGTTCACCCTAGCCATAGAGATATTTTTGTCGTAATAGGAATCAAAGAAAAGCCGAAAAATAGGGGAGTGCACCGAAAATAGAGGAAAAATAGAGCCGAAAAAAGAGGAAAACCAGCGCCGAGAAAAGAAGTTACAATGTGGAAAAACTATTGCAGAGAAGTTGGAAAGTGGACAAGAACTGACTTGGAGCAATGGTTGGATCGAGGACTAGTCAAGATTAAGTCAAGAAGAAAGTAGACATACCTAATCCGCTTAGGGTTAGGGATTTTGTAATGGATTTGTCCCAGTTTTGTATAAGTAGAATGTATTAGGACAACGCGAGGGTTGTCTTTTTTGTGGTATGTAGGGTTGTCGTCGTTGTTGTTGTCTATTTTTTATAAGTGTGTATTGTCGAGAGAATGATGTGATCTATGGAGATTGAATGTAATGAAGGAAGGAATGTACAATGCACAACACTAGATTTTGCAAGAACATGAATAAAGAGTAGAAGAAACAAATCTTTGTGGACGCAGCCCCATGGGGGGTGAACCATGATATATCTTTGTTTTGTGTGAATGTATGCAATGTTTCTGATTGTATTTACTTTAGTAAGTTTATGATGAACATGTTAAATGATAAGGGAAAGAACACTACGCACGAAGAATAAACTAGTGGAATTTGCAAGATAGCATTAAGTAAATGAATGACATAACTAGTGTTTAGATCTAAAGCTTGTGCTACAATAGATGAATATTTATCATGGAATACATGCATTTATAATGATTAATGAAGTATTTGTGGAATATTAGTGTGTTATTGGTCTAAACTATGATCTAATGAGGGTTTGAGGGCTAACAATGAGTAGATTCAATGCCTCTGAGAGAGAAACACATCCCATCCCATGGTTGCAGACATATGAGTCCTGCGACCACCCATAGAAGCCATATCAGGTGAGAATGTGCAATGCACTTTGTGTGTTGTGTTTCCTTCTAGTATCCAGAAGGGATGATGGTCGAAGGGCCATTGCTAATCCTGTAGTTAGAACCCAGGTCAGCCCATAAGTAAAACCAACAATGGTTTCGTTGTCGGTTAGAACTCAAAAGATTATATCGGGAGGTATGTATCACACAGTATATTATGAGGGCTTAAGAAAAATGATGTTTTTAGGTTGGAATCCCATGAAAGTGGAGATTGAAAGATGGTTGACAGTCCATGAACTAGAGTTTTCCCATAAAGATAATAGAAGCTCTAGTTTTAAGCCAAGATAGTATTTGGAAAGATACGTATTCAATGAAATACACGAGTTACTATAGTGAGTTTCCCACGCTATTTCAGGAGTGGATAAAATGGTTGAAAGATATCCATCTAACTAATAGAGTTAGATCAGTGGAGTGGACAGAAGAAAGTATCGCACGGTTGAAAATAGTAAATAATAAATTCACGCACGTAATGGATTTCTGGCTAGACATCATTGTAGTGGGGTATATAACCAAGTTTGCAGTAGATATATCGAAGTCTTATAGTGTATTAGAGAATGAGTTTCTTAAAGGTCCAAGGGGAAGGTACATTAGGTCGTTGTACACTTCGATCAAGAGATTATTGCATGATAAAGGGGTATTAACCATAGAATCAAACAACTAAACTACCCTACGTGCATGGGGGAGTTAGGGGAAACATTGAGGAAGGTTTGATATGGAGGAAAAAATGGATAGAGAAGAGTGTAGTAAAGAGAAATATCCCATTATGATGGATCAAGAGGATATCCATGAAATTAGGCAGAAGGCGAGAATGACGCGTAGTGTAAGACCCTACCAATATAAGCTCAATAGGAAGAAAAGAGAAGTAGCCGAGAGGGAAGGCTTGGAGACTGATGAGGAAGAGGTAGAGGATCTTCGTGTTGGGGAGCACATTGAAGAAATATTGCACACCACATATGAAAGAAATACTAGAGGAGAGGGATCTAATGAGGAAGCAAATACCCCTGTCCAGATCTAAATCAGTGTAGAACCTACAACCCCATGTACGATTAACACATCAACAAATAAATAGTTGTTTAGAGAACTAGTGACTAGCATTCAGAAGAATCTACGAGATCAAAATAGAAGTGAGGGTAGAAGCGAGAGTACCAGTAGCAGTATAGGTAGTGGTACACGTGGAAGTACCAATAGCAATACTAGCGGGAGTTCAATTCTGAACAACATTACATAGATAGTAATACCGTGCAGAGCAGGTACAACACATTCAATAATGGCAGGCGTAGATCCAACGACAAGATTACCATAATTTCATGGGGATGAAATAGAAGACCCAGAAAAGAACCTATTCGTGTGTGAGAGAATATGGTAAGAAAAAATAATCACTGATGAGGCAACAAAAGTGGAGTTGTTAGCAATAAAATTCATAAACCACACATTGGATTGGTACATGAACCTAGCAGTAAACAATCCACAAGGTGCACCGAGAATAGCAACAGAGATCAAGCAGGCATTTCTCACGGAGTTTCAGAGGCTGAAATAGGAGCATCGGTTTATGAATGAGATCATTGAGGTTAGAAAAAAACCAGGAGAATCTGTATGGGACATTGATAAGAAGTTCAAGACATTAAAATGTAAACTAAAGTATCCCATTTCTAACATGCAACATAGACAATTTTTTATAAATTCTCTGTTTCCACACTTCAAATATCCATGGAAATAGAAGAAATTTCAAAACTAGGTAGAGTCACTGCAAGCAACGATGCTGTTAGAGTAATATCGATATAAGTAGATAGGTCAAGCTATTGAAGAGTTGAAGGAATATATGAATAACTTGACAATGCATTTGAACCAGAATAAAAGTAGGGAGAAAAGAGAAGCAGTGTGGTGTACCTTTTGCAGATCAACGGGACATCACAAGAATGAATGTCTGACATTTGCATGGTACTTGGGAGTAGGGGTACCAAAACTATTGCCTACATGAGGGCCTTGGTTTGAAATATGCAAGACACATGGGCATGATCCTTATCACTGCCCTATGATGTAGAAGTACAAGACAAAATCGAAGATTACTTTATTTAACTTTTGTAAGTCAGTAGGACATGAAGGAAAAAATTATAGATCTTTGTAGTTAATGAAGGAAAGAACCTCAGATGCATAGAGGATGTAGGCTAATTTGATGGTAGGACATACTGTGCCACAATTTGGCAATGCGCAATAATTTCAAGCAGTTCTACAGTGTCAACAAACCTCGCAGTATAATCATGCACCACAACATCATCAACATAACATGGATCCACAGGGAAACATAGGAGGATTCAAAGGTAGAGTAATAGGAGGAATGGGCTGAGGCAGAGGGCCTATTATCTGCCATAATCTTCAACATCAAGGAGACTATGCCAGAGATTTTCCTCAACCAACAACAACATGTATGTACTATCGCACAACAAATCACGTTATAGAAGAGTGCCCAAAGTTGATGACGAAGATCCGGGAGAAGCAAAATCTAAATAACCAAAATGTTCAGTGAATTTCTACAGAAATAAGGGATCCTGGGAGGAACACCAATAAAGTGACTAGAGGAGGAGTGAAGACAGGAGAAGATGTCCAGGATCAGAAGAAGGGATCTCATTGTTGGATTCAGAAGAACACTCAGCCACATCAACAATTTGATGCAAAGAAAGAAAAGGAAACTTTCAAGGAAGCAAATAAGAAGTTTCTGAAGGAGAATAAAGCTTCCACATCAAACACTGCACTGAGATATGATACTCCTATTTTTGATATGCCTCAGTCTTTGGATCATACTTACAAAGGAGGGAAAACAAAGAAAGTAAGTGACTTAAAGAATTTCCTAGAATCTTGCTTTAAATTACTTAATGATAAGAATGCCATGGATTTGTTTAAAAATATGCATGAGAAATATAGTATAGAAGAAGGGATTGGAAAAAAACCAAAGAATATTAATCAGGTCCATAGAAATAAAAGAACTAGCAGAGAGTTCAGATTGAATGCAAATATAGGAGACTTTAAAATGGGAAATGTTATCCTAGACTTAGGACCAGATGTCAACATATTTCCAAACAAGACTTGGGAAACAATGGGAGAACCTACACTAGGGTATTCCAATATCCAATTGAAGCTAGAAAATCAGCAGAGAGTGATCCCCATAGGTAGATTTAAAAATACAACAGTGTATCTAGATGGTGTGTGCACCACAACAGATTTTGAAGTAATGGATATGGTGGATGAGTCAATACCATTTCCAACACTATTGGGATTTAATTGGGATTTTGATAATCATGCCATAATTAATTTAATGAATAGGAAGATGATATTTGAAGCTGTGAGCTTTAGGGTTGTATCACCTTTATATCCCTCAGATTATGACATATATGTAGAACCTGTGCTTGACAATGTTCTAGAGGATGATGTAAACCAATTGTATATGACTACTGCGCGAGAGGAAGATTATGTGAATTCAACTGCAGATGGAGTACTCAGCTGGAGGAGTATCAATTCTGACATGTCAGATTCAGATATTGAAGCAGAAAATTGGTAGCAAATATTGCATGAAGTCTCTATTAGGAGGTGTGCCAGAGTTACACGCGCAGTAATATGGGTTGGGACAAAAGTAAGACAATTTTCCACATGTACCGAAGAGGAAAAATTAGAAAACTTCCTAACAGAGTTTGAATCAAAGGTTTTGGATATTCTAAGATTATTAGTGTTGGATATATCATTAAGGTACACACCTGCACGATGGTGGGGTACAGATAAGGAGGTAATTTAGGACTGGTATTAGTGTAAGCGACTGATGTGAATAAGATTTGGTAGGAGTCAACAGGATAAACCTTTACAAAAGTATGATGGAAGAGGGAACCCAAGACATCATATCAATTATTGTGTCACTAAATGGAGATTGGTACCACCAAGGGAATGGACACATTACTTTATTCATACATTATAAGGAATACCAAGTAACTGGTACAAGGAGAAGGAACTGCGCAGAGAAACTGTGAGTTGGGGCGCAATACAACAAAATTTTATTAAGACTTTTTCATTTGAAAGTGAGAATCCATGGGTGGATCTAGCATTACAAAGGATCAAAATGAAGATATTTGAAGAATATGAGGTAGATACAATGACAATAGAGAGAGATTACATAAAAGAAACACTTGAACAATTAGTTTATTGTTATTAGGTCACAGAGGATGAAGAAGTAGAAGACAACCCATGTGACATACACATATTACAAAGGGAAGGAGAAAGAGGGTTAGAAGGACCTTAAATACAATCAGAAGACTTCACTGCACCTATGAATATTAAGAAGGTCAATATTGGGACTAAAGAGAAGCCCAAGAAATCCATCATTGGAGATTATTGGGACAATGAGACAATGGAAAAGATAACTGAATTACTACGTGAGTATAGTGAGTTATTCCCAACCACATTTTTAGAGATGAAAGGGGTAGCAGGAGAACTTGGAGAAATGAAGATACCCCATAGACTAGATGCAAGGCAATTTAGACATATACCATACAAATTAAACCCCATCTATAAGAATAAAGTTAAGGCACAAATTTACAGAATGCTAGAATCAAGAATCATAGAACCTGTGAAAGAATCATAGTGGATTAGTCCAATGGTAGTCCAGGAAAAGAAGACTGGAGGGATTAGGATATATGTGGATGTGAGGAAGTTAAATGATGCATGCTTGCATGATCCTTTTCCTACTCCATTTACACATGATTTTTTAGAGAATGTGGGAAGACATGAAGTATACTCCTTCACAGATGGATTTTCAGGTTACCATCAGATTATAATTGCTCTAGAGGACAGGTACAAAACTACATTTGCAATAGAGTGGGGGTCATATCAATACACAATAATTCCATTTGGTTTAAATAATGCACCAACAATATTTTCTAGAGTAGTAGTAGTTGCATTCAAGGATTCAATACATAAATTTTTAGAATTTTATTTGGATGTTTGGACAATATTCAGTTTTTTGAAGGACCATGTAGAAATTCTGAGGTTAATGTTAGAGAGATGTAGGAAATGTCATATTTACTTGAACATTAATAAATGTATATTCAATACACTGTTTGGCATCCTACTTGGACATATTTTATGCAAACAGGGCTTGGTAGTAGACCCTGCAAAGATTGTTGTTATTGTCAATTTACCACAACCAAAGTCAGTGCGCCAGTTAAGAGAAACATTAGGCCACAAAGGGTACTACATGAAGTTCATAAAGGGCTATGCAAATATTACTGCGCCCATGGAGAAGTTCTAAATAAAGACATTAGGTTTCAGTGGAATGATGAATGCCAAGAGAGCTTGGACATATTGAAAGAGAAGATGGTGACAACACCAATTTTGAGCTTTCCAGATTGGACAAAGGAATTTCATGTGCATGTGGACGCTTCATCCATTGCACTTGGAGAAGTATTGGCACAACCAGGTGAAGGAGACATTGATCACCCAATACATTTTTCTAGTAGAAAGTTATCAAAGTATGAGAAGAATTATAATACTACAAAAATGGAAGGTTTGGCTATGGTATATGCCTTACAAAGTTCATACATTATTTATTGGGTCAACATTTTAATATGTTTATAGATCATTCTGCGTTGAAGTACCTAGTTAACAAGCCAATGTTTGGGGGAAGCATCTATATATGGTTGTTGTTGTTTCAGGAATATGATTTTGAAATCATAGTAAAACTAGGGAAGTTGAATGCAGGACCAGATTATCTATCAAGAATTACTAATGGAGAGGAGCTAAAGAACTTGGAGGAGAATTTTCTTGATGCCAACTTATTTTTTATTCAGATTGTTGATGATTATTTTTTTGATATTGTTGGATTCTTGAGCACAGGAATGGCTCCCAAAGAATTTACTGTCGCGCAGAAAAAACAGTTGGTAGTGTGTGCTACAGACTATAAGTTGATTGCAGGTCATTTATACAAGTTAGGTGCAAATGTAATTTTTAGAAGAGGGGTGATGGAGCATGAACGATCCATGGTGTTAGAAGAAGCACATGAAGGGATAGCTGGAGGGCACTATGTAGGAAATCCTACAACATAGAAGGTGCTACACGTAGGACTATGGTGGCATACAATACATAAGGATGCAAAGGAATACTGTCAGAACTGTGATGTGTGTCAAAGGGTGGGAAAACCATCTAGAAGGGATGAAATGCCACTTATGCCCCAAGTAACCTTACAAGTGTTTGATAAATGGGTTGTGGATTTCATTGAACCCATTAATACACCAACAAGGAGATAAAGATCTAGATACATCATTAATGCGACAAAATACTTAACCAGGTGGGTAGAAGCATCCCCAATGAAGGATTGTAGTGCAGAAACTGTAGCACAGTTTATCTTTGAGAACATCATGACCAGATTTGGATGTCCTAGAATTTTGTTGAGTGATCAGGGAACCCATTTCATTAACAGTACAATCAGATATATGACAATAGAATTCGAGATACATCATCAGAAGAGTACACCTTACCAGTCGTAGGAAAATGGTACAGTAGAATCTTTTAACAAGATTCTAGAGAATGCATTGACAAAGATTTGCAATGTGAATAGGGATGATTGGGATTTGAAGGTATCAACAATTTTATGGGCTTACAAGACTACATGCAAGAAGTTTACAGGACATACACCATTCATACTGGTGTATGGGATACCCATGGATGGGGAGAAGCCATATAAATACTTAGAGGATAAAACCAAAGCAAAATCTATCTCCAAAGAAATAAAGGCAAAGTATGGCATAGAGAGAGGAAATAGGGGAATCATGATCAGTGACATAAATGATCCTACGACAAGATTTGCTAAAAGGATGTTAGGGTGCAAGTTAATGCACATGTGTAGAAAGAAGGAAGTACCAACATGAGTGGTAGCAACTGCAACACAGTGCGTGAAGGGGAGATTGATGAGTTAGGCCCCTTATCTGCTCAATTATTTCTTGGAGGATTGCAAGGAAACACAATATTGGGGATTTAAATTCCACTACTTATGGTTACTCATCCTCATTTCACTTGTAAGATGGAAAGAACTGACGTACAACATGTTCCTCTAGAGAATAGGAAACTGTGGCGCAACCCGCTACACATATCTTAGAAGCACAACAGACCCAAAGGAAAATAAAATAAACAACGATGTATTCGCTCTATATTTGTTAGAGATCCAGAACTGTGTAGATGACACATGGAGGATTTCCCTAGAGACTGTCCAGGAGTTTGGATAGATAAAAAAATTTCAAGCATCGCACCACAACATGTGGTACAGGCGAAGAAGGACACAAACAAGGAGTGGCTATAGTTGATTTACCGCGTGATGATGTAGGACATACAAATGGAGGTCCAGGAGTGGTTCAAGGAAAGGAAAGTGTCAGTGATCCCAAGGACAGTGCCAGGAGGACAAACTCAGGTGCAGGACAAAATAGTCCCTATGCAGCAGTTAGGCACAAACAGTGTGAGAAAAAATAAGAATGTCGCAGAAGGACAAGGGGGGGGAAGCATCCCCATACAAAAGAAAAGCAAGACACAAAATAAATCACAACGTGGTTCTACATGGGATCCACCGTGCATAGAGAAGGCACCAAGAGGAACAACAAAACATGTGTGCGTGGGAGAATAAAGGGCAGAGACACAAGAAATACCCATGGAGGAAGAAATTGGGAAAGATACATACATGGATACAGAGATTCCAAAGGAATCTAAGCCATCATACACCTAAAGAAAGAGAAGAGGGGAGAAGGAAAGTGGCTCCAAGAAGAAGGCGAAGGCCCACATAAAACCATTGGAAACATCACTAACAACAGATGATGTGGAACTAATAGTCACGATAGTCGAAGATCGACTATAATAGGTGTGGGAGAATGAGAAGAAACACATGGATTTGATTCTGGATCAAATACAAGAAGTGAAAACTGTGTTGGAGCAGTTGAGGATCAGAGCAGAGAAATCATCAAAAGATAAACCAACAAAAACCAAGGAAGGAGTGCTAGTTGGAGAAACAATGAAAATTACAGTGCGGGTGAGCACCAATTTTATCGTCACCCATGAGATGTTGTTCATCGATGAGGAGACAAAACAGAATCCCATGAAGGACATGGACACATTGGACTTGGCGTTGACCAAGATCTAGACAAAGGTGCTCTATAAATTACAAATAAGTGTCGTGCAGGAAATTCAATCTAGGGAAAGGGTCTGATGCGACGAATCTATAGATAACGCAGGAGGAAAACATCACACTAAAGGAAACAACTATCCAAGAAGGGAAGGAAAATAAGATAGCACAAAAACAAGTAGAGGATATGGAGAAGTACATTGGCGCAGTATTTTGAACCATCCTAGACAACACAAACTTAGAGGGAGTATCTACGGAAGAGAAAATGAGGAAAATAACGCAGGCCTTGGAGCCATACAAGGACTAGAAAAAGGATCTAGAGGAGCACGCACTACCCTCTCCTCCTCTAGAAGTAACAACACAACCAAAACAAGACGCAACCAAATCCACGAAAAGTATAGTGTAGGCCATACATAGGATGAGAGAGCTGTTGGGAAAAAGTGGCCAACTGTGGACACAAATCTTAGAAGATGGAAGCTTGCAAGACCTACAAGAAAGGAAAGAGAAGGTACATGCAGTAATGGCATACTTAAAATAGCGACAAAATACAATGTCACTACAATAAAAAATTAAGACAACTGCAGAAATGAAGAGCCTACAAGTAGAGGAGAAAGCAGTGCAGGCACAGAAAATTGCAAGACAAGCTCAGTTGGAGCCTCTGTAGGACAAGCATAACAGTTGGTCATGGAGATCGACGTAGAAAAGACAAGGATGGAACATATAGACTTGGATGGAGGAGATACATTGAATCCTCCAGTCACCACGCAGGTGGTGGAATCCATGACGAAGAAGAGCAACCAGGCTAAGGAGCAATGCTAGCATATAGAAAAGATGTATGAAGCACTGGAAAGCAGTAAAAGATGCAGGAGTCCATGAGTGACTCGAGAGGAGTCACGATGTCAGTGTCGGGGGCCTATTGGCATAGACCAATTTTGGGGAGAATCAAGGAAGTTTTGAAGGAATCAAAGAAACGTCGGAAAATAGGGGAGTGCACCGGAAAGAGAGGAAAAGCAACACCGAAAAAAGAGGAAAAGCAGCGTTGAGAAAAACAATTACAATGTGGACAAACTTTTGTGGAGAAGTTGGAAAGTGGACAAGAGATGACTTGGAGCAATGGTTTGATTGAGGACCAACTGAGATTAAGTCAAGAAGAAAGTATATAGACCTAATCCTCTTAGGGTTAGGGTTTTTGTAAGGGCTTTGTCCCAGTTTTGTATAAGTAGAATGTATTAAGATGACAAGAGGGTGTCCTTTTTGTGGTATGTAGGGTCATCATTGTTGTTGTTATATGTTTGTTATAAGTGTGTATTTTCGAGAGAATCATGCGATCTGTGGAGATTTAATGTAATGAAGGAAGGATTGTATAGTGCACAACACTAGATTTTGAAATAACATGAATAAAGAGCAGAAGCGACAAATCTTTGTGGGAGTAGCCCCAGGGGGGGTGAACCATGGTATATATTTGTTTTGTGTGAATGTATGTAGTGTTTCTGATTGTATTTACTTTAGTAAGTTTATGATGAACATGTTAAATTATAAGGGAAAGAACACTGCGCACTAAGAATAAACTAGTGGAATCCGCAGGATAACATTAAGTAAATGAATGACATAGCTAGTGTTTAGATTTGAAGCTTGTGGTATAGTAGATGAATATTTATCATGGAATACATGTAGTTATAATTATTAATGAATTCATTGTGGAATATTAGTGTGTTATTGGTATAAACTATGATATAATGAGGGTTTGAGGGCTAACAGTGAGTAGATCCAATGCATAAAGCTAACTCCTGCGGCCACCCATAGAGTCCATTTTGGGTGAGACTTCGCACTGTACTTTGTGCTTTGTGTCGCCTTCTGGTATCCAGAAGGTTCAATGGTAGAAGGGCTGTTGGTAATCCTATAGTTAGAACCTGGGTCAGCCCATAAGTAAAACCAACATAACATCATTCCCATAATGTAATCACTAACAAGAACATCCACTGAGGATAACATCCATTCACGACAACGTCCACTAACATAAACATCCACTCACGAAAACATAACAAATTCATAGCATAGCATAGGGAAGAATCACAACCTCACAAAAACATCACAACTTCATAGAAGAGTATACAGTAGCATCACAACCTCATGACAACATCATAACCTTATAACATACCTTGAGAATAACAAAGACCTTAAGAGAATCCATTATACTTCTCTTGCACACCAAAAATAAACCCCAACACCTTGAGTGAACCTTAGACTTGATTTATTCATTGGTTACACTAAAAATGTGAAATTATATCTTGTATTTATAGTAATTTTGTCCCCAAAAATTAGCTGTGTCGACCTCAATTTTCTAGCTGGGTTATCGGACGAAAAAATTCACATCTCCTTATTCCTAGGGAGTTAGAGGGAATTACATGTACCATTGGAAAGTTCTTAGAATAACATTTCCAACCATGTAACTTGTTCTTCCACTTGAGTTAGTTATGTAGGGTAAACATTCCCTCAAATATAGGGTATCCAAATTGACCAAAAATTAATACTTTCAACAATCTCCATCTTGCAATCTTGAACATCTGTAGGATTGTAATATTTATATTGGAAATATTTTGGGATCCATTTGTGAACAAATCAAAGTGGGCATGTGGAAACAACCACATGTTATCTCATCCCATGAGAGCCATGCTTAAAATCTACACCATAAGGGGACCACTTTGGAGTTATATACATTTATGTCAAGACTCCTTCAAGTCTCTTCAAGGCTTCTTTAAGTGGAAAAATCATCATTACTTTTAGGGGATTCTAGGATTTTCTTTAGGGATTATTCTAAGGTTGACATAAATGGCAACCAATTTTACAATAATTATCTTTGAGACCTTAAACATTATTTTAGATCAACATTTTTGGTGACCATACTAGGGATCTAAACAAAAGGATGGTTTCACACACTAATAGATTTGAATGACTAAACCAAATCCTATTCAACCCAAGATACTGATTAGGTTGGAAGACTAAAGGAATATACTCAACCAATTGTATAATTTGGATCTATCTACAATAAAAAGTCGAGAAGAACTTGAGAACACTTGGCAAGTATTGGTTCAACAAGAAGAAGTAGTTGGAGTTAAAAGACGAAGATGTCGATAAAGTTATGAAGTTGGAATCATATGAGGGCGCACTAATTAGAAGCAAAAAGAAGATTCTTGAAATTCATTAAGAAACTCAAGATTCAACATCTGAAGTTGTGAGTGTGACAAAAATGGATGACCGAGAAGAAGAACAAAGAAATGAAGTCCCGAATAATGAAAGAAGAGAAAATGATAGAGACATAAATCCAAGAAGAAGACCTAGATCCAGTCCTCTCAACTTACAAGGGGAGAAACATGAATTGCCTACTCTCCCTTAAGGAATTTTACCTGTCTTCACAAGTGATGGGATTATGGATCCCAAAAAGCATATGGATTAGTTCCTTACCATCTCTGATATCCATCTGATTGAACATGATGATATGATGGTGAGATTTTTTCTTCAAACTTTGATAGGCCCATCCTATGACTGGTACCTTTCTCTTTCAGCTTAGTCATTTTTATCCTTTGATGATATGGAAGATATATTTATGACCATATATTCCTAGCCAATTTCATATCATACTTTACTTACTTTGTTCACTCAAATATACCTAGATAAAAATGAAAGGATCACATATTTCAACTTACGTTTTTTCAAGACTCTATATCAAATTCTAGAAGACTAGCGTCCAAATGAGCTTGTTATATTTGGGGTGCTATAAGAATGCAATGCCATAAAATTTTAATTATGCAACAAAGGATGCACAAATCAAAACATTATATGAGGCAATGAGAAAAGCAATTGAAATGGAAGGAAATATGTTGGAAAATAATGTTGATCCAAAAATTATCCTTGGAAGATTCTAGAGACAAATGAAAAGCTTGTACATGTCATCTCAAGCTCCATCCTCATCCAAATATATCAAAGAATGAGAGATTGGAAGATAATTTTTTCAAGGAAACCCCCCCCCCCCCNAATGTTAGAATATTCCTACTCCTGAAAATTTTTCAAACAACCAACCGAAATAGCTCAGTTGAATCGAACAATCTGATAGATGCAAAATGAGATAACTCATTTGAAGAGAGATGATAATGTAGTCAAACCATATAAATATGAAAGGCATGCACAACAAAAGTTTATAAATAGAGGTTATACAAATCAAAGAAATGAAGAGCATGAACTGAGAACACCTCGACTTCAAAATCCAAATGTTGTCATGCTAGAAGAAATCAAAGAAGAATATTTTATTAAAGAAAATGAGAAATCCAATCAAGAGTTGATCAATGACCAAAATAAAATATTAGGATCAGTCCAGATGGAAAAAATTTCATATTCTTTTGAAATCCTTGATGAAAAATAAGAGTATTATTATATAGAGTAAGACAATGTTGTTCAAACCAAAAATCAAGCAAACGAGTTCAAGTCAAAAGATCAACCAAAAAAGGAAAATGAAAAAGCTAATGCTCCAGAACCAACAAAGCAATAAATAGTTGCAAATCATCCTAGAAGACTTTTAGACAGTTGGCTTAGGTTGATGGACATTTGGTATGGATTTTTGGTTGTCATTGATGTCAACCATTGGAGAGTGATATTGTATATTGAAGTCAACCCTTGGATAAAGTCTGATAGCGAATTTCGATAGCACAAAGGTTTGGGTAATGGACCCAAGGTTGTTTCATGTATAATGGTATGAGTTTTAATATATTTGAAGGTAAAACTATTATATATGGATAGCACATGTCATTCAATTTCTGGTGGTATGTGGAATGTCACATAACTCTTCACGGTTAGAGAGTTATGGCCATGAGAAGTTGGAGAACCCAGGTTTGGGTAATGGATCCAAGTTTGTTTGATCGATAATGGTATGAGTTTTGATATATTTGCAGGCAAGACTATTCTAGATGGATATTACATGTCATGCCATTTCCACTGGTATGTGTAACTTCACATAACTCCTCACGGTTAGAGAGTTATGGCCATGTGAAGTTGGAGAACCCTCATGAGTCATCTAAAATCCCCAAAAGGTCAAAGTAGTCAAAGTGGTTTAAGGGATTTTAGAAGGTAAATAATAAAGTGAAGTGATGAATGTACTATAATTCAAAGTGGATACAAAATAAATTATTTAAATAATAAAGTTAATGTAGAAATTAGAAGTGGGTTAACCCTAAAATAAGGAAAGTGGGTTAAGATGGTTAAAAGGTAACCCCTTGAGGAAGCTACATGAAAGTATAAATAAGAGGAAAGGATCTCTCATTTTAATCACACTTGAGAATATTTAATATCTACAAGTGACTGAGGTAACCAAAGGATATCTAAGACGAATTTCATAGGGAAGGTGAAGTAAAGAAGGATGAAATTCAAGAGACGATAAATTCTTTTGATGATGCTTTCTAAGGTATGTTATTTATAGGTCATCTCACTATTTTCACAATATTTTTTTTTCTAGAATGATTCAGACCATGAAATTGGAAGGAAATTGAAGAAACATATCCAAGTAGTTGTGGTACAAATTTCATCTTGTGGGTCGTCGTATTTTTGGAGTTACACTCCATGGAAAATAGGGTTTGTGGCTAGTCCTGAAACTAGTCTAAAACATGTGTTTCAAGTAAAAACATCATAAATTATTCATAACAGATCCAAATTCAGTAAGACAAAATGTGTTGGATAGAGTACAGTCTGTAGTATTCCATGTACAATTTTCATATCCATACAACAAATATTCCGTGCGGGGAATGCTCTACAAGTTTTCTCTCTAGAATAAGCCATAATTCAACAAGGTATGTCATTTTTGCTATAAATCCTTTTCTGAGAGGTTCCAAGTAGTGACACCTGGAGGAATTACATAAAACACACTGAAGAACATTATGTACTATTTTTAGATCTTTATTCATTACAGGTACATAATTATGATTATTTCAAATTAGGGTTGTTGACTAATCCAAAACTAGTCATGTGAGACTAAAGTAAAGTTTGATGAAAATGATAGTCTCTTGTTGTTAAAGTTAAGGAAGGTTTGCAGGTATGTAATCATATAAACTAGGTCTATTACAATGTTACAAATAAGATTTTGATGATGAAATTGATGAGGACTTTTGGTTGAGGTACATGTTGGGTACATGGTTGAGACAAGTAGTTGATGAGTTGGCACATACATGAGGTGTATAGTTGATGATGTTGGTAAATATTGATGAGTCATAGTTGATACATGATTTGTACATGCTTGGTACATGGTTGGAGGCACTTGTTATTAGTATTGTTGACACATGGTTTATGGATGATGTAACATACTTGTATTGGTATATTATTAGAAGCACATATTGATCTTGGTGATGATTATGAGTTGTTGTGTTATGCTTGGTTGTTGAAAATCTTTGAGAGTTGTCTTGGTGATTGATATTGGTGAGTAGATCTGATTTGGTTGATAAGATTGATGAGACAGGTTGTTGTGATAGGTTGTTTGGACAGGTTGTTGTGAGAGGTTATTCTTACAAGTTTGGTGCACGGTTGATGCACTTGTTCATGGTATAGGTTGAGGTACATGTTTGTGCATGGTTGATGCACTTGTTTATGGTACAAGTTGATTACGGGTTGTTTGGTACAAGTTGGTGCATGGTTGATGCACTTGTTTATGGTACAGGTTGATTACAGGTTGAGGTACAGGTTGATGCATGGTTGATGTATGGTTCAGGTTGTTTGGTGTAGGTTGATTGGTACATATTTACATCATTATATCTCACAGTGATAATGTGACAGTGGTTCCATTATTCTACTTATACCGTAGGGCGGTTGGACAGGGCAAGGACATGTGGTTGTAGCCACCTTTCGGTTGTAGCCAGAGAACATAGGGGGTTGTAGAATCCTTCTGGTTGTAGCTAGAGAATCGTGGAGTTGGAGATTCCCTTAGGTTGTAGCCTGAGAAACTAAGGGGTTGGAACCTCCTTCCAGTTGTAGCTGGAAAACAAAGGAAGTTGGTGTTTCCATTGAATGTAATTCTTAAGGACATATAAGAAAAAACATTTCGTGTTTTTCTCCTGCTTTGGGTTTCCACGTAAAACAATAGTGTATTGTGTATATGTGTGATTTCTCATTTGTTCATTGTTTATTTACTATGAAACTATTGGATGATAATTCTACATTTATATGACACTTGCATTTTATGGTGAAAAACAATTAAATTTCTCTATTACTGATTCACCCCCCCCTCTCAGTAATCCAACAATTGGTATCAGAGCCGGTTCCTTCAGGAAACAGTTTAACCACTAGAAGGAGATCATGGATTATTCTAAGAATGGAGTACCAATTTTTAATGGTTAGAATGGTTTTAAGTATGAGATGTGGAGCATAAGGACGAAAGTATTTTTACAGGCACATGGACATTATATTGAGCTATCATTTGTTATAGGATATGATAGTTCAAAAAGGGAAAAGAATGCAACCAAGAAGGAAGAAGAATAAAAAAATAGCAATGGATTTCATTTCAGAAGGATTACCTACTCCGGTAAGAGAAAATGTTTGTAAATGTTCATCAACCAAATAACTTTGGGATAAGTTACATGACATATATTCTTCACCCATCGTAGATTTAGAAAATGCCAAAGAATATGCAGATACAGATCAAGAAGAATTATGTTCACCTTGTCAAACAACTTCAGAAGATGAAGAGTACATAATCACCATAGGTATGTTGTTTTTCTTTAATTGTGAAAAATGTGGACATCTTGAAACATAATGCCATGAAGGAAATGAGACAAGAAAACTAATTGAAAAGGAAGACAATTATGAAGCAGATTTGATTAGTGATTTAGATGAACTTAGAGAAGAAAACAAGTCACTCAAGAAAGAATGGATGAAACAAAATGAAAGTGTTCACATATTTTAAGAAGCCCAACAGGTCATCGATAACTTAAGAAGTCAACTAGAAGAAGACAGAAAGATCGAAGAAAATCTTGAATATCAAAAGAGTATTTGGAAGCCAACATAGAAGCACATAAGGAAGAAGAAGAAATGAGAGAGAAGATATTGACAAATCATCTTAAGGAAAGAACTAACGATCTAAACCAGCTTGAGGCAGAGTTTGGTCAAGAAGAGAAAGGAATTGAAGAAGAAATAATCACATTAAAAATTCAACTTGAAGAAGCGAAAAGAACAAAACAAGTCACAAAGTCTCAAATAATGAAGAAAGAAGACGAGGCTGAGAAGCTTGAAGAAGAAGTTGTCACATTGAGAAGTAAAATCGTCAAGCTCAACAAGAACGTTGAAGAGAAAGAAACATCCACATCAGTTATAGATAATGAAGAGAAGCACTCAAGTTTGCTAGAAAAGAAGAATGAAGAAAATAGAAAGAGTTATGTAGAAGTTGTTACACATTATTTTCGTCATCCCTATGATCGTTAATGATGTAAACCTATCTGTTGCCTTCAGAGGGGTCAGTGGCCTAAGTTCCTAAAGAGAGAAGGGAGAAGAACTTTTCCTGAGAAAAGAAGTTGCATTTTCCTATGTA
>ML790648.1:282590-293481 GCA_009831015.1 Picea engelmannii | reverse complement strand
CAAGCTAGGTGGAATCTTTCACCACCGAATCGTCCTCTAGGGTTTGTTAAGTCAAAACCCTCAAAACCCCCAATGTTGGGCTCACTAGCTAGAAGCCAGATATCAAATGATAATCATACATGAATAATGAGTAGAGGCCCTTGACTTCCTTTTATACTTTTTGGCTCACCTTGTCCCTCCAAAGTGGCTTTCATTTTATTAATAATTAATTAATTAATTAAATCACTTTAATTAATTAATTAACCTTTTTACCTCTAAAAATCTCCTTATCTCTCCTTGTGGCTTCCCTGGCCACTGAAAGTCACTTCTAGCTATCCCATCCTGTAGTGTTGCTCCTCCCGATTCCAATGAGCTATTACACTGAGAGGTTCCTCCAAGTAATGTGCCCAAAATGACCTCTTCAGTGATTTCAATTAACTTATAGCTCAAAATAGTCAAAATCATGGAAATCATCGGAATGCAACAAAACCAAAGCCAACCTGTGCGGAATGGCTCATAATGATGGAATTTGATGATCAATGCAAGTTGGACCCCACAATGCCTCTCAAATACTCCTGCACTCGCTATAAAATCCATCTGGCTACTCTGGTCATCATGAATCTCTGCACTGTGATGATGTCCCAAAGTGGGGACATTACAGTCCTCCTTGCTAGAAAATTGCTTGTCCTCAAGAAATAACCGAATCCCCTCAAGTATATGCCAGGATCCCATGTCCACCTATGGGTTACATAGTAGAACCCATCCAAAGATGAACAATCACACATGCTGCCCCCGGGGTCCCATATCAAGTCATGAACTGCTAGCCCCTGGGATGCATAATCCTGAAATAAACCAACTCCGTGAGTCTCCTATACCTGACACATGGCCTCATCCCAGAGTGATTCCATCCTCCTAGTCTCTACCAAGATCCACATGGACTCCATCAACTGCACATGTTGATGCCCTACTGAGGTGATGCAAGACCTCTGTGAGGCACTCGCAAACGATGCACTCCTCTCAAAACTGAAGATCAATGGAAAGTTAGAATAACTTTCCCCTGCAATGGTCCAGTCTCCCCTGTCGGTCAATGAATTCCTCAATCTTGCAATCCCTGGGTCCCATGCTAACCTCTGTCGAAGATCCTCATGCTGACACTGCACTACTTTGGCCATGACTATCTACCCCCTGCATACATCCTGAATCCTCCTCTCCTGGATCCTCAAGCTGAAATACCTTTGACCATTAGACCTGTTGTCCAGAAACTATGTCAGTAAAGACACCTCTATAGAAGAAGTACCTATCCAAGCACCTGCAGGCCCTATCATGATTCTCAAGATTGAAAAGCTGCCTCGCTCTATTGGACAACTCCCTGCAGGGCCACTCCAGACCGACCCCCAGTGGAGTGTGTGGCTCTCGGGCGCAACCTGGGTCATCATGTAGTGAAACATCCATCTCACCTGATGAACTCCCAGATCCCATGGAAAACTTGGAAGTTTATCACTTCCAATCTCATCTAACTGCTCCTTTGTGAGACTGATCATTGTTAGAATCCCTCTTTGCTCATCTGCCATCCTCCTCATGCTACTGTCAATGATAATTGTGTCAAAAAATGATAACAGACATTTCTACAGCTGACTGTAGGACTGGAAGGCGTCACATGCTTTGGTCAATCCCAAGGACTCAACCAAAAGCTTGTCCATTGGTATCCATGATAGATGCTCTCCTGTGGTCATCACCGAATCCCAACCATCCAATACAACCGGAAGTAACTCCTCCAACTGCTACTCAACCAACCTCCATCTCTCATCTCCCATGCAACTACTGATATGGTGAAGGTGATCTCTCATAACTAGGTGTTGTTGCAAAGGAGTGACATCTGCATGCTCCCTTAGGTGTGTCTCCTCCCTACAAGGCACTATACCCCTCTGAATCCTACCATACATCTCGACATGTCTCTGTGAGCTATCACTCATCACTATATGCTCCGTCATACCCATGTCATCTAACGTAGACTCATGCTGTCTCATAGATCCTGGGCATACTGCTGGATCAACCTCTACATGGAGGCCAATCGCTCTTGGAAGACAACTAGAAGTGTCATCCATCATCTAGTGCTCCTCTACTAGATCATCAACATCTCCTAGCAACGTGACTGAATGATATATCTGACTGTCTACTAAGACAGAGGAAGTGGATCTTTGACAAATCTCATCAAGAGACTCATATGATCTAGACTCTGATTCTTAAAGGGATGTCTGTGTGCCTCTCAAGAATCCTCGAGTGCTCTCCAAATCCTGAGTGAGTTGGACCATCTCCAACTCCTACTCCCTCAGAGCCTCATGATACATCTCACCAACCCTCAGTAGATAATCCCTGTCTATCAACAACTGCTGGTAGTTAGTCCTCATCACAGATACTCTCTCCTCGAGAGTATTAAAATCATCCATGGAAATCCTCTCATCTGAACTACCATGTCCCACTGATGCTTTCCAACAGTAATCTGCCATCACTACATGCATGTCATCTGTTATCACCCCATAATTTATGGGAATCAACTGGTGACTGGGATATTATCTGTCTCTAGTATTTTTGTTGACAAATGATTTTTCATTCTGCAAATAATTTGAAAAGAAAAAAGAAAAGAAAAAAGAAAAAAAGAAAAAAGAAAAGAAAAAGAGAAAGGAAAAAGAAAAAAGAAAAAAGAAAAGAAAAAAGAAAAGAAAAAGGAAAAAGAAAAAGGAAAAAGAAAAAAGAAAAAAAAAAGAGGGCATAAAAGAATTGAAATAAAAGCCCCATGCAATAATAGTAACTTGGTCATACCTTTCAAGCATGGCCAAGTTCTTTTTAAATTTGATGTTGATAGGGTAGTGAATGGTTTGGCTAAACAGTTTAATCTTAGCCAAAGAGTCTAGGTTAGATTAGTGAATAAATCTGGCCAGACTGTCTAATCCTGGTCAGATAGCCCCAGGGTAGAGTAATTTCTTAACCCAACAGTTTAATCTGGGTTAACTGTCATAGGAAGATAGGTTAGCATGTAGGTTAGTTGCTTCATTGGTTCACTCCAGTAAAATCAGCTCCATGTAAAATGTCACACCATGTCTCAACTGTCTAAAGGATAGTGTGGTCGAAGCCCCATGGTGGTGTCTATTTGAAAGGTAGGAGAAAAACCCATAAATTGCTTTTATCCTAAGTTTTCTCAGCACATGTGTCCCCCACTTCTGATTTATACATCCTTCACATATCAACGGTCCTGATCGCGGCGCTCAGATCTACAGCGCACAGAGCTTTCCGGACCCCCCCGACCGTTCTTCCTTTAACCGGGGGGGGAGTCCGGAATCGGTGATAAGAATTGCGCAGATCTGGACGGTCCAGGAAAGAGCGCTCAGATCCACGATCCAGATTGGATTCCGGACCCCCCCGTCCGTTCTGCCTTTAATCGAGGGGGGGGGGTCCGGAATGAATGATAAACGGTGCGCTAAGATCTGTGGCCAGGAAGAGGGCGCGTAGATCAATGGCTCTAATTGGATTTCAGACCCTCCTTAGTGATTCAATTTTAACTGAGGGGGGGGGGTCCGGAATAGTTTTTCCCTCTGGCGGGCCCCTTGTCATATGTGGCGTCAGACTATTGGTCCCGAAGTCCCATCACCATCTGCTATCTGACAGCTCCCATCACCCATGGACGTCATCTTCCACTTGTTCCACTTGCCTCCGAGGTATGTCACATCCCATAACTGTTGTCAGTCCCGTAACCCCTTTTCACTCATGAACAACCCCTTATTGCGACTTTCACCTCCAATCCCTAGCAGCCACATCACACATCCATATGTTTTGGCCACCATCACCTGCCATCTCACCCCCAAGTGTCCCGTTGCCCATTTATTACTGGATAACATACCCGTTATCCTGCTGACCTATCTCCCGCGTCCAACCGACCCCAGTTTTAAATAAAAGTACTGTTCTCCTCCATTTTCACTGTTCACTCGTCGCACCAGAAAATCTCATAGCCAGTCTCTCCGTTACATCCTGTCGCCTTCACCCACAGTCAGTCGACCCCACTAACTTTGTGTTTATTGCAGGTACTGTTGCAGAGATGGTGCCAAAGCCCAGACAAGCAGAAGGAGAGGAGAATCCTTTTCTCCCGCCTCTTGTCGTCCTGGATAAAATCCCATTGGTCGACAAAGATAGATTGATCGCTGATACCAAGTGTGATTTCAATTTTTCAGACCTCCAGTCATGGCTCCGGGATGTTTTCCTGGACCAGAGTGATGAAATTGGACTCTGGGAGTCCAATTTGCCCCTTTACCTTTTTCCCCAGATTTGCCATTTCCCTGAGTTCGCACTTAAATGCCAAGCTCACTATATCCCCGAACAGAGAGCCATCATATCCTCATCCGAAGACACCCTGTTCTGCATCACTCCCGAAGACATAGACCAGATGATGCAAATTCCCCGTGCCGAATCTGTGTCCCCTTTCAACCTAGAAATCCTTACCGAGTTATACCAGAAAATGACTTTTCCCCAGAGAGCTCAAATTTTCGAGCTTTTCCTTCCCACCTCCGCTCAATTCCCTTCCACAAATCCCCCTTACCCGTCATCCATGTTCTCCACCAAGGGAAACCAAGTCATTTCCTCCCTTTGTGCCCTGCTAGGTTACTATTCAGACCAGTGGGTAGATGAGCCCATTCTGGGTTTTCTATCCATTTTCTCCAATGATGAAAAACCCACAACACAGTTTGACTACAACACCTTCTTGGCCGACAATATTCATGAATAGTTCGTGAATTTTGGCACAGAAGGCATGTTCAGATATTCTTCTATACTGGCATACATGTTTGTCTACTTTCAAGCAGATAAGTTTAGTTTTTCCATGCAGAAGATGGACGCAGATGGAAGGCCTCAGCCAGTCACAGCATGGACCTATTTGCTGAAGCATAACTCCATAGAGTACAGCTTCAAAGCATTCATTGACCATTTCTACCACCCTGTGGTAAGCATGTTGAGCGACAGGCTCGAGCCTCGAATAAACGACGAGGTCCAGAGAATTCTGCATCTCTTGGACAACACCAAGACCGGAGATTGGTACCTGTATCAAAACCATACCGAGATCAGAGTATTCGGGTGTGAGCTGGCACCTTACAAGCTGCCTAAGTATGTACGGTAAGAATCTTTTCTTTATAATACATAAGACAAATCATGAATTCAAATGATATCCATTTCGTGTCTTTGAAGAAAAAGCAGCAGCTTCGGATCAAGGGGCAGATTGGCTCCTTCATATGCAACAGTCGAGGCACCGGAGAAGAAGCTGACCGGATGCTGAGAGAGACGAAGTTTTTCTTAAGCTTCCCATGGCACTATGATCCATGCGGGATCATCTCAGAAATGCGGGTGAAGAACAAAAATATCCCGTATGTTCACGAAGCTAAGCCCGAGATTGAGAAATTCGCTAATCAGATGGTGTGGGTGCCTGACACCTTGGTTGAAGTGGAACAACAGGTTCCCACTACCACAGTGCCACCAACTTCCACACCACAGGTCCCCAAGGAAAAAAGGCCTCAACAAGAATCATCTCCGCCTGTCACGGAGGTGTCGTCTGAAGAGTTCTAGCTACATACTAAGAGGCCCAAGACAACCACAGTTCCCAGCCCTACTGGTGAGAAAAAGGTCCCACTTACCACAGTGACTAAGTCTGTCATTCCACCCTTCGGGTCGAGCCTGTATAAGTAAATCACCCCATTTGTGCCAAAGAAAGTCATAGACTCTCCACTGGGTACTCAACAGGGAAAGAATGGGCCCAAGTTAAGTATTTTCGAGAAGTACGAGATGATTAAGAAAAAGAATCAAACTCTTACCAGCAACACCTATGCTCAGTTTCGAAAGCAAACGTCAACTGCGTAGCACAGGCTGTTGTCTGCATTTGACATAGAAAAGGGCAGGATGCACATGGCCTTCCTCCAGGCACAGGTACCAGAACCCAAAGTAATCACAGACTACAAGAGGGCCACCTTCGAGTTCCAGACGAAGGACGTGCACCCAGCAGATCAGATGGATTTGCACAAACAGACGGGAGAGATGGTATTCCATACATTGGCACATGCTTCTTCTTCTGCAGCTAAATTACAGGTATCATTGAACAATGCTTAGACACAACTTAAGCTAGAGAAGATATCGTCCTTTGTAAAGGACAACAAGATTAAGACTTTGGAGGAGTTGGTCCTCAAGATCAGCTATGATCCTTCAAATGTCAAAGCTGTAGAAGAGATGATAAAGAAGAAGAATGAAGACATCGCATCCTTGAGAAAATAGCTGAAACTCCCACCTACAAAGGACTCACAGGTGAAGGAGATAGCATAGAAAGAAGGTGAGAAGGACGAGATGCTAAAGCTGCTCATGGAGCAGAATGCTCAGCTCAAAGAAATGGAAGCTGAGATGGAGAGATTATTGAAAGAGAAAGAACAGATGAAGCCAATGGAATTCATTCTGTTGAGTTCCATCCAAATCTCAAGAGCAGGCACAACAACAATAACAACATTTCCATCTGCAACACTAGTGACACCACAAGAGGGAACAACCGACCTTGCCAAATCCATGGAAAAGATGAACCTGCAAGAGACAGAAATCAACAGGCTTAAGAAGGAAGTTGAGAACCTCTAGGAACTCAAAGCTTATTTTCAGACCAGTCTCTCCAAAGAAAAGCAGGTGACTGAACATCTCAAAAAGGAACTACAGCAGCTCCAGAAGCAAACAGTGGCAGGGAAGACTTTGGCTGAGGTCAAAGAGAACATATGGACAGATATCACAAAGTCCATAAATGAAATCTGGCCCATGATCCAAATCATGTTTGAGCATAACGAGTTGGTCCAGAGAAGTAAACAGACCATTGAAAATATCAGAGTAGAATTGGGAGATAGACCAACTCAGGCAAATGAGATCATCAAATTCCTAAACTCTAAGACCAGAGAAGAGCTAGAAGAGTTGAAGATCGAGGACATAACAGAGACCATCCTTGAGGTCAAAATAGTTTTGACCAAAAGGGGATTAATGCTTCAACTAGAAGAAAAGGTTCAGACCATGGACCTAGGGGTACAAAAATTCTTTAACAAGATCGAGGCTCTCCAGAAGAAAGGTCTCCCAGGTCTGAAGGTTATTAATGATAAACTAATGACACTCCCAGATTACAAAAAGAGACTTTCTGAAGTGTCTAAGGATAGTTCAAAGTTCGCCGACATACAAGGGAGCATCACTGGCAAAGCATTCCTGGACGCTCTTCAATTTGACATCAACATCCAGCACGAGATTCAATACATATTCCTCACCAAGCCCACATTCGCCAAATATACGGAAATGGACGAAGTGTATCAGATACTGCTCAAAGTCACTGTGCCTAGTCATCTCAGATGGGAGGAACTCTACGATCTGCTCGATTAGCAAATGAGCTATCCAGGTCCAAGTCACCTGTCCAGTCAGAAGAGGTTGTGCAAAAACCTCACCAACGGCCTACCCCAGAATTCAGCAAGCAGTTACACCAAGTCATCAAGCAGTTTTGATTAGTTAAATTAGTTAGACTAAAAATAGAATGAGCACGTCCTGATCAGTTATGACAGGAACGTTTGTAATTTGAATTATAAATACTTCACCTTTCAAAGTATTGAGGTTTGTTGATATTTACACCCTGACGCTATCAGACTATAATATTTTTTGAGATCTACCATTAATAAAGAGGAGGCACTTTTACAGGATTCTTGCGTGTATTCACTGGTGAAGTTTATTCTCTAAGTTGAATGTTATTCTTTCTTTGTGATCATATTGTTTTCTGAAACTAATCTTTAAGAGTAACGTATGTTGCAGGATTTATCTTGGATACCCTGTTTCCGACTTTAAAGATTTTGAATGTTTATCTTCTGATGTTTTCAATTAAGAAATTCTTAACTGCTTCTTAGTTGAATTTATCTTTCTCATATTTTCTTCTATCCATCATTTAAGCTACTAAAAGATCCAGTGAGTATATTATCTCGCCCTATGAAAGTCTTCTTTATCGTTTCTGGTTGTATTTCATATTTATTTAAACACAGACCCCATACCCAATGGATGTGTAGACTGTCTCAACCAATTTAAAAAACACTTTGATAACAAAACCTACCTATCCCTTTACCTAGCCTAAAATATAAAGTTACAAACAAAGCTAAATCATATAGAGAGATCCCTCTCTGAAGCTGGAAGGGATAGATCCCGACTTTAAAAGTGGTTGGATAAAGTTACCTTTGTAGATTTCTTCTTTTTCAACCTCTAGGAAATTTACCAAGTGCTAACATCATCAATGCATCTAGTGGCTGCCATGATCATAGCCTCACTAACTCTCAACTATGCTTCTAAGTGGTGTGAATCCTAGCCATGGTCATGCTGAGGGGCCACCTCATATCCCTCACTGCTGTTGTCACTCCTGCTAGTGTCAACTATGGAATCCCCCAAAACACCCTCGACATAAGATAACGTGTTGAACTATCCACTGCTTACTGTGCTGCTGGGTACTCCTGTATGCCACTGCATCCCATCACTAGATGCTATCTCCCCCTTAATCACACTGTATCCTGTATGAGTAGCCGTATCCTCCTGTGCACTCAACCTGCTACTATCCTTTGCGCCTGGATCCCATATAGTTGTGTCTAGACACATGCTATGGTCATCTTGAATACTAAAGAGTGCATCCTCATCAATGCAAGTCGATCCTGAAAGTAAGTGCTCCATCAACCCGTCAGCCTCTACAATCTGCTCAACCAATGGAGTCTCCAATAGCTGTGACTCCATATCCTCTAGCTGACCTGTATGTGTGAGGTCAACTGTCTGTACGTCTTGTACCTCGTCCTGGATCTGTGGGTCTACCTGTCCATGGTGTGCATCCCTCACACTAGGCTCATCCATTGTACCTGACATGCCACTGATCTCCTCATGTGACGTGGCTATCATGGGTGTCCGAACATGTGACAGATGTGTCACGGCCCCCCTAGGAAGCTCATCATCTCTAGATGCTAACACGTGTGATTCCTCACTAGTGTCACCACTCTATTGAGACGTAAAGACATCAATGTCTACTGATACACTGGTGCTATCATCCTGTCCATCCAGCTGCCTATCCACTACACAATGGTCATCATCCTCCTCAGGTGTGCAAGCATCAGTAGCCTCTGTGCAAGATTCATCATCACTATCCTCTGAGGTAGAGTCACTATCACTAGCCTCTGTGCAAGAGTCACTGTCATCATCCGACTGCTCTGAATCCACATCTATCGCTCCATCCACACACACATCATCACTTCCATGATGTGCCTCAATAGTGTGCTTTTGATCCTTACCCTTGCACCTATGATCTGGTTCCCACGACCCCTTGTAACTGTAGCAAGGTTGCGTACTCCTAATGGGTGTGGGGTTTCTCTGTTCTTCCCACCATTTAGCTGCTTTTTTTTTCTTTTTATCTGCTATGATGATCCCATGTAAAATATCCCATTTTCTCTAGTCGGTCTTTCTAAAGGCTACATACTAAGGAAAGGTTATGAGAGCCCTATTTTCCTCACTAAGGCCAGAATATGTTATCTCCAAGCATGTCATCTCCAAGGCTATCTTATCCATTTCCTTCCAACTATCCATTTATCCCTATGAAAGACCCCTCAGGTTGGTAGGATTTAAGCTCTGATACCACTGTAATGATCCCAAGCCATTATGCAAGGGTCATCATAGTTTTGGTGTCTTTTTAAACTTTTTCTGAGTGAGGTATTTCATCAAACACTTTGTTGTCCTACTTGTTTAGATGTGTTTACTTGCTGAATGGCCTCTTGATTTCGGCCTTAGGGTTTAATGATGTGTTTATATGAATGTTTGCAACAAATAACAAGAAGAGACAACCATGGAACATACCTCAACCATATGCAATATGATAGACAAGACAAAACATCTCAAATAGCTTTTATTCATAAAATAGAGAAACCTGCTACAATGAAGACGCCGATCTGGAATGCTCAACAGATGACCAAGAAGATAACAATAGAGCTGCTACAAAATTCTCCAATAGAAGACTCCAACACGCCTCCAAAGGCTGGATATACAATGAAGACTGAATAGAATAGATCTGGGCCGTAAGAATGCTAAACCCCCAAGATGGAAGGTGCCACACCCTACTGGATAGCTGAAGCCCCACAACAATTCGGCCCTACTTCCAAAAGTGTCCAATCACCCCAAGAAATATGCCAACTGATAGATCGGGGAAATATAAGGACAACCCAGGTGTCCAAATCTCCAAATCCACTCTCAATCCTTGTAGATCTGAAACTCCTCCATTGAATGGTGCACCCCCCTAGATGATTGAAACCCTAATAATTCAGCCTGGATGAATGAGGCCTCCAAACCTCCTGAAACTCTCCAAAATGATAGATCAGGGCTTGGTTACTTCCCTGGTGAAGTCCCAAGTGAAATGGTGAAGATCTGAGCTAGCAAATGACTGAAACCAATTTCTGAAGTTTTCTCCTCTCCTCCAATTCGTCCCATGCATCTAATAAATCAAATAGAACCTGAATCACCTCATGAATGGACTAGATCTGATCTCCAAGGCCTTGCAATGAAAACCCAAGTGATAGAATCTCTAAAATCCCTGCCAATCTCCTACAACGAATCTCTCTCCAAGGATGGTGCGCCCCCCTTGCTGGAAACACCGAATGGTGCACCCTCCTTCTCTTCCTGTGCCTGTGGCTATGTAGAACCCTCCTGCACTGATGTAGAACTGAGCTAGAATGGTGTGGGAGAGTATTGCATCTCCGAGACCAATCTTGGGACAAGCTAGGTGGAATCTTTCACCACCGAATCGTCCTCTAGGGTTTGTTAAGTCAAAACCCTCAAAACCCCCAATGTTGGGCTCACTAGCTAGAAG
>ML790648.1:268121-282168 GCA_009831015.1 Picea engelmannii | reverse complement strand
CCAAGTAATGTGCCCAAAATGACCTCTTCAGTGATTTCAATTAACTTATAGCTCAAAATAGTCAAAATCATGGAAATCGTCAGAATGCAACGAAACCAAAGCCAACCTATGCGGAATGGCTCATAATGATGGAATATGATGATCAATGCAAGCTATACCCCACAATGCCTCTCAAATACCTCTGTACCTGGCTACTCTGGTCATCATAAATCTCTGCATTGTGATGATGTCCCAAAGTGGGGACATTACAGTATTCCTTCGTCAGCTTGTAGTATGATTGTAGTTGTTGTTTGTGCTCATCAGCGTGCACTGTGATATAGATGAAATGGCAGTCTGCGCTGAATTTCATCAAGGGCCTGAACCTGTGGAGAGTGTTCGGGGTTATACGAGGCTCAGACTGGATGACTATCTTCAGCTGGTTGTAATAAGTGTGGAAGATGGAATTTGATTTCCATTACTTGTTCATGTCACTAGAGTACCACAATGTATTGAAATTCACAGATAGAGGTTCAAAGGGCTCGATGTCCGGGAAGGTCACACCTTTCGACATCTCCCATGCAATAAAAGTGATCAAGATGAGAAGCCAGCTTAAGTGGAACTCATATCCTTGGTCTTGCGCTTCCCTGCAGTCGAGTTCCAACTAGTTTACGAGGTACTTCACCCAATTCATTTGTAGGCCCTCCACGCACTTTCCTGCTAGGTCGACTACAAATCCGGTCACTTGGGTGGGTCGGTTCTTGCGAACTAACCTTCCTGCGATCAATTTACAGGCTAGGCACACTACGTCGCTCTGGATAGAGGCTACCTTGTAGCCTCACATGCCCTTCTCTACATTGCTGTAAGTATCCTTTATCGTCTGCGCAAGAGCGTGATCCATGGTCTTTCCGGGGTAGAACTCCTATGGGTCAGGGCCTTGCATGCTTATCCCTGTGATCCTATTGATCAACGTCAGATCCACTGTGATGCGGTGGTTCAACCACAAATATCTTCCATGGTAGCAGGACAACAACAACTTGACACATGCGTTCACTTCTTGGTGGCTACCAAAGTGAGGAATATTCATGACATTGAGTAGTGTGGACTGCGCGATGTTCATGGTCCATGACTGGGGGACGATCTTCGAGTTCTTTCCCTTGGTTCTAGTCAGATACTTGTGCAGGGCGAGCATGTTTTACACCTTCCTGTCACTGAGGTTGAAGTCGCTAAAATTCAACGTTGCGATCTTATCTTGGTTTGCGTGCACTACGCATATCCCTTTTGGGAGGTACATAGTGACCAAAGCATACTCAAATTCTCGGGGCACACTATCACGATTGATTGCGCCGCTCAGAGGGGGTAGCTGATAGGCAGGTAAAATACTCAGAATCATCTTGGCATTTGCGAGGTCGTCTTTGTGCTTAGTTCACTTTTCATCTACTGGTTGGGATGGACCGGCTCGAGCAGTGGACGGAGAGGCCATCAGTCCTCTTGTCGAAGATGCTTGTACACCTGTAGACACTCCTCTCTCCGACATGACTCTTTCAGTCATTAAGTCGAGGAGAACTTCCGTTACTGATTCTTCAACTGCGGTGAGCTCGTCGAACATACGCGCTCATGATTAAAATTATCAAGGTCACAATGAACTTAGATATGAAACTAGAACAAATAGAAATAGCGCAATGATCACTGTATACAATTCACTTAGTATGGGGGTTTCAAATTCTTAGTTAGCAAAAGTGTTCTTCGTGCATGGCACGATGGGATAGGTAGGCAACTTGGCAACGGTTCGCTTGCAACAATTATGAGCCTCCATTAACTCTTGTTCGGTCCTTTATGGCATGGTCTAACGGTCTGATGATGAACCTTTATTTCCTTTCTGCCCGTTCGAGGCTTCGATCGAACGGTTGTAATATCCCCAACGACTATATTGCTTCACCATGGCAAAGTGCCATGTGTCGCTGTTCTGATATCTCAACGAAGCTCCAATTCTGCAAATTTTCTGTCTGCAAGGTTCCTTCTGGAACCTTCTGCAACTTAGCTCTCTTCTTACTTTGCTTCCTAGCCTTCTTTCCAGTGAGCTTCTTCTTGGTAGTTCGTTTTCAATTTTGATTCTTATCTTCTGTGGTTTTAGTTACTTTGCGTTGTTGAGATTCTCTCCTAGGACTTGGGGGTAACACCTCTTCTTTATCCGAGATAGGTACTTCAGTCTCCTGTGAGTCTTCTAATGTTCTTGCATCTTCGACATCTGGGTTTCTAGTGTTAAATAACTTCGATTTGTTCTCCCATTCTTCAATCAAGTGTGCGATCCTTCTGGTCATGAAATATTTTAACTCCTGTTTCTTTTGCTCCAAGACTTCTTCTTCTTTATTTCGTCTGGCTTGATCTCTGTCAATCCAAGGTTTTCCTATTAACATGGTAAACGGGGTGCGATCTTCGAAAAATTTAATAATCTCAACATCTTCCTCTGCCGAAGTTCCATTGACGGTCATAGGTATCTGAGCGAGCCTTCCACACAGGTTTACCAGTTTTCCTCTGAATAACCCTAGTCCTCCTAATGAAGGAATCATAACAGGCCTCCCTATAGCTTCCCAAGTTCTTTCTATCATGATATTCACCTGTGTTTCTTCATTTAGAACACAGTCAATGTCGAAGTCTCATATTCTTGCTTCAATGCAATCTTTTCCTTTGAATATATCTAATAATATGACACGTCGGTGGTCATTCAAGGTTTCTCTCATTTGTAGCAATATTTTATCTGATTCTTCCTGGGGTTATGCTATAGCCTCTGGAGTTGCCTTAGGGTTTTCTTGATTCAGATTCATTCCTTCAAGCTTAGCAATCATTCTAGGGAAATCCAACACTTCATGGTCCATAGCTTTGCAACAAATACAACTAGGTCTTCTCCCAGGGCATTCTTTAGCAATATGTCCCGATTTTCTGCAACTGTAACAGAGGGTTAATCCTCTATTTCTTTTAAATGATCCCCAGCTTCTTCTGTACTACACACTAGGATCATGGTAGCTAACCTGCAATAAATTATTTTTGGGATCCTGCATCCATTCGTTAGTCCAAACATTCTTTCTATGCATAGGTATAACATATCTTTCACTATTCTTATCAGATCTACTCATATCAAACCTTCTTTCATCCATTAATACCCTAGTTTTCAAACTAGAACATACTTTATTAAACATACCTAGATCCATACTCTAGAAGCAAAAATTTCCACTTATCTTACTTCTACAGAGCACAAAGCTTCCAGATCTAAAACTTTTAACTATTTTTACCTTTATCAGAGCACATAGCTTACAGATCTTACCTCTTTCAATAAAAAATTCTCACTTTCACCTTTCTTAGAGCACAAAGCTTTTAGATCTTGCTTCTTTCCTTCAGATCCAACCTCTTTTCTTCAGATCCCACTTCTTTCTTTTAGCACAGAGCTTTATAAGTCAATTAGAATACTACACACTAGGGCACAGATCTACGCACAAAGCTTTCACAATCCCAGGGCGAATCTTTGCACAAAGCTTCTTCTTTCTCAGTTCCCAACAATCACAGTTTCAGGTCTCGACAACGGAACCATTTGTTGGCACATGGGTAGACCCAAGGTTCAATGCTACAACAATGCACCAACAAATCCCTAACTACCGACCCTTTCAAAAACACCCGCGAAGCAGATGAAGTCTCACCCGAGGTAGAGGCAGGGGTGGTTGCAAGACTTAGGTGTCTGCAACCTTAGCTGGGACACATATCTGTGATTGAACTACTAATACAACTCTTAGCACCATCAGTCCCTCGATATGCAATCACTATTCACTTCACTGATAAAACAAAGCTTCACAACATTCACACTAATCTATAGTATTTAAGCACTTAGCATCAATAGAAAGGCCAAATCTAGTAGATCAAGCACTCAACACATTCATATGGATCAGATCTAAAAATCACACATATCATTAGCACTAAGCATAAGTAGATCTAAATACATCCAAGCACTTAGCAAATAACATGTGAACACATCAAGACAAAGCACAAAGCACATAGCACAGTGTTTACGTGGTTCACCCCCACCCCGGGGCTACGTCCACCAACTCTTCTTCTTTATAGTCTTTAGTCAATCGGTTACAAGTACAGAGCCTCAAAACCCTTACTCCGCACAGGACAAAAGATCTGCGCAGCTTGCTAGATCCTTCTTCCTCGCATTACAACACTAAGCCTTCTATAGTCTCGCACAAGGACTTTCACTCAGCTCTGCAAGTCTTACAATGAATGCACAAAGCTCTGATCACGCAGATCCTACTCTTGGCACTTAGCCTACATCATATATATATATTATTCGACTACTTACATTGCCTATCCTTTTATTTGTACATACAAAATAGGCCTAAACATGGGTAAACCCATGGGTTGCCATCCCATTCCCGTTACATATTCCCAAAAACCCAAAAAGGGGCCCAAAAGGGGTCCAAGATCCCTTGATCTCTGCTTCGTCTTGCGCTCATCCTTTGACAGGTTGTCGAAGTCCCAAAATAGGTCAACATGACCAAGAAACTCCCAAAACTTGGTCAAGGGCCAACATATACTACCATGCAATATGTGTCCATACCAAAGTCTAAATGGTAAAAGGATATCATATTTTACCTAAAGTCTGGATAATTTCTTGTTGAAATATCCTCTAAAGAAAGGAGAACCTTGAAAATGAAGACCAATCAGTGTGTGCTAGTCTCTAGAATTCTTTTACGAATAAATATTGATGGCATGTTGTTAAGATGCTTGGACCATTTGAAAAACCAATGAACATTACAAGGATTCCATGAAGGAGTATGTGGAGGACCTTTGTACCCATAATGATTGCACACATAATTATCAGAGCTAGTTACTACTGGCCAACTATATTCAATGATGCTTATTTAATAACTAGAAAATGTCTTCCATGCCAAAAAATTCTATGGAAAAATGAAAATAGCAACAATGTCTTTGAAACCCATATTAATGGAAGAACCCTTCACACAATGGGGTTTGGATGTTATTGGTCCAATCAATCCAAAATCTAGTAAAGTCTTAAAAACTAAGAGATAAATAGTATAACAAATAAGCATGCACATAAATAAACATTAGATAGTTACCCTGGAAACCCTTAATCGAGAAAACCAACACCTAATAAATATCTATTAACCTTGGCCAAATCAACCAAGCTAGAGCCAATCCATGCCAACACTGACCAATTGAGGCTACTTGATGCTTCTTACAATGGAGTATGTTCTTAATCAAAAACATAAATTAATCAATGGATCATACATATAGTACACACAAATTTATGCTTAAACCCCTTAACTAGGAGAAAACCAACCTTCCTTGGTGTCGTGCCTCTCAACTCTTCATTGTATTATTTTCACCATTCACATTATAATATATACAATACTTTAGGTATTCCATAGCTTCCAAAACCTTAATCCGAGAGGGATTAGGGTTTTGGAAGCTATAGAATACATAAAATATTATATATATTATATTGTGAATGGTGAAATTAATAGAATTAATTATTGAGAGGTGTGACACCAAGGAAGGTTGGTTTTCTCCTAGTTAAGGGTTTCCAACATAAATTTTTGTGTATTGTATGTATGGGCCATTGATTAATTTATGTTTTTCTTAAGAATCTATATGCATTGTTTTACCTCACAGGTTTAAAAATTACATAAAGGACATTCATACATTCTCACTACAACTGATTATTTTACAAAGTGGCAAGAATTTGTAGATTTGAAGAATGTTGATTCAGAACAATTGATCATGTTCTTGAAGGATAATCTTACTTCTAGATTTGGTGTTCCTAAGAAGTTTATAACAAACAATGACTCCATTTTTATTGGGTCTAAATTTACAAATTTTTGTGGAGAACATGTTTACATAATGGGACAATCATCCAATTATTATCATCAAGGAAATGGCATGGATGAATCAACTAATAATACATTGACCCAAGTCCTTAAAAAGACAATTGTTGCAAATAAAATAAATTAGCATAAAAATCTAGTGGATGCTCTTTGGGCAATCCGACTCACTTCAAAGGGAAGCACTAGACGATCACCCTATACTTTGGTATATGGAAAGGAAGCTAGAATGCCCATGCATCTCGAATTGAATGCTCTAGCCATTGCTACAAAAACTAAAGACATAGAAGAATATTCCTCTCTCCAAGCTCGATATAATCAATTAATGTAGTTGGAAGAACAAAGAGGACAAGCATTGACATCCATGGACAAAATACAAGAAATAGTTAAATGGTATTTTGATTAGAGCACTACTGTCAAATATTTTCAAAAATATCAATTGGTGTTAATATGGAGCAAAGAAAAGGAGAAACCATATTTTCATAATAAGTTTGAATCCCTCTAGATCAGCCCATATTAGATTTAATTTTTTTTGGGTTTTAATTCTTATTTGTTGAAGGATATGAATGGAAAAGTTCAAACATTGCTCATAAATGGGAAATACCTCAAATACTTATTTATATAAATATCAAATTTCTTCCCTTTGTACATAAATTTCTACCTCTTTTCCCTCTCTCTATATACCTCCTACATATCTCTTTTTCTTTGTTCACTTTTCTTTCTATTTTTATTCCATTTCATAATGGACAAAGGCTCTCTTGATTATCAACAACCTGTAGGGGGTTATTGTCCCATAGTTGCAGCCGATTGTTGTTCAACATTCTTTGATCACAATTTAAGTCTTTTGGTGACATTCACTCTTTTATATATCACACACTTGGTCATATTTCTAATTTTTAGGTTGTGGGAGGACCACCCATAGTCATCACAAGTCCAAGTCCCACAAATCCGCAAGTCTGCATTCCCAACACTTAGTCATTTTTCCATAATACCCATTCTTCACTTCTTATACTTAGCTATTTCTTACGTTTGCAGGACTACCATTGCGGGGGTAAGTAATGTCTCCAAAGGTCTGCACCCTGCAAACCTGCATCTCACACTTCCACCCACCATAAAATGACTCGCGTACTTCCGTAACACACAAAATGAATTGTTATGATACTTAGCTTATTCTTCGATTGCAGATGTGGAATTTCCCCTTTGCCTCCCCTTCCATCTCTCATATCTTGCAACCCACAAACCCACATTCATCAAAATGCACCTCACATTACTCACTTTGCACTTCCATACTTTACCCTTTTTCATTTATCCCGGTATGTAGTCACATTCCCCAAGAGAATTTATGATCCTACAACCACATCAGTTGGCACACGATATGAATTAAAACCATTATTAAATAACATGATTCTCTTAAAATCCCTTCCTTTAATCCAAATCAAATCATGTAGTTAACCATTTCGAACTAAGTGCTACAACATGTGATATTAAGGAAATACATGGATACTTTAGTAAGAAATTAAATCCTTGTAAAGTCTTGCTTCAACAGAAAGACCACCTATTCACTCAAGCTAACCTCTGTCAAGTATGTCAAGTAAGGAAAAAGAAATCTATTGTGGAGAAACTATTAATACACTTGGACAAGCAGACAGTTCGTTCCAGTGGTCTGAAGCATTCAAATGCTAATAAACACTTTCACCTAAAGATAGGAATTCAAACAAAGTTTTCACTTCTGGGATTGTATTGGCTGGGTGTATGTTGGAAGTGTCATATTTTAAATAATTATTTTGTTGGTGTGTGGATAAGTTTAACATCGAGAAGAGAATAATCCAATTGCAAGGAAGGGCACGTGTTTCTTTAGCACCTACAATTTTTAGGAGGATGCTTAGGCTCCCAGAGCCTACCATGATGTTCAAAAGCTTTGAAGTTGATGCCTTCTTGAAGGCCAACCATGGAAGAATAAATATCTTGGAAAAATTTCTCATAGAGTTGTCGGGTTATTTTGGAAACCTTTACCAACTAGAGGTATGCTCTCTTAAATACCCTATTGAACCTATTATTATACTGAGAGGGAGGGGTGAATCATTATAAGATACTTTTTTCTTTAAATGATCAATGATCAATAAATCATTAATTTTAAGGAAATAAATTAATGTAAACTCAAATCATAGTACACAAAGTTTAATTTTGAAACCCTTGTGGTAGAAAACCACAAAAACTTATCTTTATAAAAGCTTGTAGGAACCAACCTACTAGGGAGACCAATATCTTCAACTAAGAACAAATTCAATAAGATGTTGTATAGGCACCAACCTACTTGATACACCAATATCTTTAGTTGGGCACCAACTCATCAATATATTATGTAGGCACCAACCTACTAGAGACACCAATCTCTTTAGCTAAGCACCAACTCAATAAGACCTGTATAGGTAGCAATCTAAGATATTTATACACAGACTAATTCTAAATTCATTTGGATGCTTCATACTTCATGCATTTCACAACATCATCACACCCTTAACTTTCATGCTCCAGTGCCTCTCCTCGCTTCATACCCCAAACAAAGCTTCAAACCCTGGTCAGATTTAGCCTTCATGCCCCAACGAATCTCATAGCATCATTCCCAGAATAAAATTTGAGAATGAAGCATAACAAACTCAAAGAATTGCACTTTGCAACATCATAGACCTTATTCCTTCATAGTGTACCCTTAAAAATCCAAGAAAACTCCTCTTTTGCACCTTTAAACCCCAAGAATACTCCCCAACTCCTCTTGTGCACCTCGGATATCTTCTGCACATGTGTACTTTCTCTTCTTGTTTGGATAACATTCAAATGTGCACATTGATCCTATAATTATAATGTTTCTACATTCACTTATGGGGATGAGTCGTAAAACTAGCTAGCCTCCCTTTGCTTGTTTGCTTCTGAAAGATCAACCTTGAGTTTAAGTAAGTATTTATCATAAGATTTATTTTCTTCCAATTTCTCTATCTTAGGATGCATATCATTGAAAGTAATTTTTCTCTCATTACTATTTGCTTTGGTTGAAGTTTGCTTGGAATGTATGGAAGAGGATTGGGATGTCTCTGAGCTTGGTTAGTTGGTTGGTTATTTTCCTTGTCAATTTGCGGTTCAATTGACAACACTTTGTAATTTATAGAAAATTGAATTGATTGGGCCATGGAGGCAACATATGCAACATGAGGCCTTGCATGCAAAGGAGGAGGTGGAGGTAAAGGATTATCAGGGAAATGAGCTATGCCAGAGGGAGGATTTATGAGTTTATTTTCCCAACCTTCATTAGTTGGATGCACAGGAGGTTCATGGAAGTAAAATATACTAGGATGTGGTTGTAGGGGAGGATCACGAGGAGCTTAAGGTTGTGGTGATGTTGGATGTCTGAAAGGGTTCAGATAGCCAATTTATACATGGTTTGTACCAGATAGTTAAAATCTTCAGAATCAACATCAAAATGTATTGAAAATATTATTTTCTTGTTTCTTCCCTATTTCCAAAACACATTGGGCAATATTCCTCTTCTACCCCCGTTACTTTTGTTTCCACTCCTATTACTTCCTTGACTGAAAAATATCTTCTATATGCATCATCATTCTAATTAGTAAAATACAAGACACATTATAGTAAACATCTATCACAATTCTGTTCAAAATTATTTAGTTATGGATCTGAAATTGACAAAGTAATTCAAGCATGCAAGGGAACAATGAATAGGAATAAATGTAAACAAGGAAGAAAAACCACATTTTTATAGGAAATCTTCTCATTATTTTTCTTTCAAAAATATGAATTATACATCTCTTTGCAAAATTTTCTTCATATGAAGAGTCTATTATTTCTTTGAACCAGGGAAATGAGTGAAAAATGAATAAATAATGACAGATATATATGAGCAAGGGAATGCAATTAGTGAAAACTGATATGAAATGGCAGGAAAACTTTAGAAACTTATGTTCAATGTTCATACACAGTCAATCATATATGTACATAAAACTGTATAATTTTCCATTATAGAGCTAATAATTTATTTGTAGTTATTTTATAATATTCCTAAAGAATTCCTCAAAACAATCCATGTATGCCTAGTGTTATCCCCGTTTTCTAGGGATAACTAGGAGATCATGTCTCGAGGCCCACAGGTCCTAGACATGGAGTACCAAGAGCAAGATTGACCTGATCATGGCCCTGGAGGGCCCATCCTTCTTCTTCTTCGCCAGACTTGTCCTGTCAGCAGCAACAACTTCCATCACCATCGGCTTGGACTTGCATCAGAGAAGACTCTTGCTCCATGAGGTAATTGGTCCAAGGTATCATGGTATGTGTCATGTTTGATCGTTATAACCTTCTTATATATGCATCAGGTTCCTTACATTTCTGATAACTGCTTGGATCTTACACTAATCCACTTGATCATTGTTGGGGGGATTAATGGGGTGACCTAGCAAGCTTGTATTCATGGGTTTTGGTTAGCCACCAAGGGGGATTTGCAGAGCCATCGTCCGCTCCCACTATTCTATCATTTTACATCTTATCTCCCATACATCCATCCCATTCCCCTAGTCCAGCTATTAGGATGATCTTTTGAGGGTTACACCTTGTCCTGTGGGAAGAAGGGGCTAAAGGCCTAGGGGGTAAAAGCAACTGGTAAAAGATAAAAGCCATAGGAAATGAAACCTAGAGATGCTTCGCCCAGGGATCCCTGAGAAGGCAATAAAAGGCATCTCAATAAGAAACAAAAGGGACCCTAAGAAAAATAACAAAAACAATACCTAACCAAGAGGATGGGAGGTCTCATCACGAGCCGGCCCATTATGTTCATAGGTATCTAGCAGTATGACATTGCCATTATCTGGTCACCACGCCAGGGCAATGACCTTTGGTTACATGGCCAAGGGAAAGGGGGTGTCATCACAAGCCATCCTTATCATTTCTATGAAAATACCAGTGGGTAACACTGTCAGCTCTGGTCACCACGCCAAGGCAGTGTCCTCTGGTCAGACCTTGAAGTAAAAAAGAAAGAAAAGCAACAAGTAAAGAATAAAGACAATAAAAGGGCTTGGAAAAAGTGCATCCATAACGGGTACAACTCACCTCCTACAAAGGCACCCACAGACAACACCTACCCCTGGTCTTACTATGACTGGATATCCCTAGACCATACCACTTCATGTACATGGCTTGAAAGATCTTTTGTGGGAACTTTCCTTTTCTTGTGGATATTAGCCCAATAGGTTATTCTGTTTGTTTCTTCAACTTTGTATAGTAGATATGTGCAATGTCTTTGAGCTCTTAGAGGATAGGCTAGGGGTTTTATGCATGTATTTGATAAATTTAATGATGAAATATGATTGACATTGCTATGATCCCAAGGACTGATGAGCCCATGGAGGGCATAGTTTTCGATGTGCAGGACCATGCCCGACGGATAGGTACCAGTGGACCGATACACATGGGGATATGATTAGCTCGGACCTCCATGGGGCTGAAGAGCCCACCAGATGGTTGCTAGGATGGCAGAGACAGGACAATGTTGTGATGAGCCATTGCACGAGAAGGAAGAAGGACGTTCCACCCAAGACACTTTGGCAGAGCCCGACTTAGGGGGGATCACCCACTGTAGATGGAATGTGTTCCTTGGATGGACAGGACGTCACCTAAGAAAGCTAGGCATTGTCTGGAGCATGTGGTATTGTGCTGAGGTCATTTGGCACGTGTGGCAGATTGGAGGAGCCCTGGAAGGGCCAATGTTTGGTTTTCTGTATGCTGTGCTTGCCCAAAAAGGGCCAACGTCTCCCTCATAAGGGCTTGACGTCCCTATTTTTGTTCATATTATGACATTTTTAGCAGATTAATGTAAAAACAGTGTAAATTTCATAGTTATCCTTGTCGACTGTTTTAATGACCTAAAATTTAATTGAAAGGTCATGAATTGGTATAAATAGAGGACGTTAGGCCTCATTTTAAACATAACATAACTCACTCTCTTGTGAGAGATCTACTTTTAGTCTTTTGTCTTGGTATTTTGCTCTTGGAAGTGAGGTGCAACTCTTGTTGGAGGACTCTTTTTGGAATTTTATGGTGTTTCTCTCATTGGAAGGTTTACAACTAGGGTTTGATGAGCATTCTTCATGATTTGTAAGTGAATTTCTCATGCAAAACTTCTTAAATGAATGGTTGTAGGTTAAATCTCTTACATTTGTTATTGTATTGCTTAATCCTGAAACCCTAGGTAGCAAGCACACAAGTAGGTCCTTGCTATATGTCCCCATGCTTGAGAAACTTATTTTATCCATTGATTAAGGAAGATATAGCCTAGCCGTTGCTACACTTATCATCCTTTTTCTGAGTTAGCATTTGAGTATAGGTTGAACAAAGGTGACGTCCTAGGCCTAGTTGACTCTACACCTAGGGTTTTAACTTTTTAGGGTTTGAAAAGCCTTGCTCTTGCAACACTTTTCTCTCTTAGACTTGTACTTTAAAGCTAGCCGTTTTGCCAAGAATATTTAAAGAAAGAGGAAGGAGCATGAGGCGTTGCTTAAGTAACACCGGAATGAGCCTCCTTCCCTTAGGGTTTTGATTCTAGGGCCCTTCCATTGCAGCACCATAGAATCTAACCTTCTAGTCTTTAAATTTTGATCCTCTTGAGATCTTGCCCTTACTTTTGACTCCATAATACCCTAAGGCACTGGTTTTTCTCTCCAACGTTGAGCTTGTTGTGCAAAAACAATATTTCAAAACTCTCAAATTTGAAACCCTAACTAACCCTAACGACTTCTAACATAGCAGTAAATGATGACATCATGCCTTTATTAAGCTTTTGTTGATAGAAAATACTGTGGATTGGTCATCCAGTGATAGACATTGATATATTGGTAATTTTCATTGGCTAATTTGCAAAACATTGGTTTTCTTTGTCTATTACACTAACCCTAAAAGAAGCTGACATCATCCTTAGGATATTGACGCGACAACTTCTTGTATATGAGCAATTAATGACATTTAATGCATTGATTTAATTCAAGGATTGATTATTTTCATTAGATGCTATATTATTCAGTGTTTATTGACAAGTAACATTATATGCCATTGTCATTATTGCAATCATTGACTTCGTCAATAATTACTACTTTATATGCTCATGTACATTAAATATTGATAGTCATTAAGTATTAACCACTGTTGCATGTACTAGTTTCATTGTTGTCTTGTCTCGCAAGCAGGTGCCTTTTTTGTGGTTATTCTTTACTTGACTATCTTCTGGGTGGTAATCTGTGAAGGGGAAACTTGCCTTAATCCTTTGAGCCTTTTCCTTTCAAAACCCCAGATTGCCAGGGACGTCTCCCTTGGGCTTAGCCACCCTAAATAGAAAGGACCTCCCTATTGTGGTGACATTGGGTGGGGTAGGTCCCTGTTTCGCCAGTTTGACCCTTATCCTTCAGCTACTTGACCTAAACTACAAACTGAGCGATAACATTTTGGCGTCATTGCCAGGGAACACTGAGTCAATCTTCCTCAATGACAAATCCTTTGGTAAGCCTTTTCTCAAAGACCTTTTCTTACATGCTTACCTGACGACTCCACTAAGACTTTTTCCCCTTATTCTTTGGTAGTTTCAGGAAAACTATCTGGCGACTCCACACACCAAAAGGAGGTTCAATAACCCTCCTCTAGCTTTCAGAAGGAAGTTGTTAAGAACCAAAGACCTGAATACAAAAGCACCACAACAGATATACAAGAACAATATGCAAAATATTCTTTATTACTATCAAACCCTTAAGGTAGGGCAACACCATACAATGGATCCTATTATGGAAGGGATCCTCTCCTGTTCACTTGCCTCTTCGAGGGGGCATCCTCCTATTGAGCTTCAGCTCCAAATACAATACTTCTCTTCATGTCCCATTACATTGTTTGAGCCCCTTTATATAGTTCTACCATCACCTAAGAACATTCTAGAGGAGGAATCTTATAGAAGTAGAACCTTCTAAGAAGTCCTCTTACATTTATTATATGTAACTACCATAGTGGGCCTTATTTAATAATATAGTGGACCTAATCCACCTTACATTGAATGACCTCCACTATTATCACTATGGGCCCTCTGGGCCCCCCTACTACCTCTCTAGCTACCTTACATTCCATCCCCCTTATGAAAG
>ML790648.1:229235-258275 GCA_009831015.1 Picea engelmannii | reverse complement strand
TGACCAGCTCACAATGATTTCAACCAATATTACTTCTTTTAAGGAGAACCCAACTCTCATATTCATGGCTATTTGGGACTGTTGATTAATAAATATTGCAAAGGTTAGAAAGTCAAGTCAGACTTAGTATTGTAGTCATAAGGGTGTGGGATTTATCTTAGAATAATGAATAGAGTAAGTGTCTAGTTGTAGCTCTTGTTTTCCAAAATGAAATGACCACTACTCTATCAAATTATCCAATAAGTTGAATAGAATAGAGCTACAAATTGAATGGGAAATGAACTCGATTTGCAACAAGTTATAACATATAAAACTTAAACATTCTCATCAATACCAGTAGTGGTTCAAACTTAAGGAACAAAGGGTACTCGGATACATGTAACAAAAAAAAATACTAGATTTAGTGTTATAGCCAGCAAGAGAATCAAAGGGTTCACAACCTCAACAAAGAATAGGAGTAAGGTCGACCATGAGCTGTGCATGGTTTTACAATGACTCCAAAATAAAATACAAACCATAACTCTACTATAAACTATGAGTCTGAATCATAATTTTCCATTTCAAAATGAGAATGGACATGGCCATAATGTGTATAGTTTCCATTGGAATTGTATGCAACTTAAAACATTTTTTTCATATTACCAAGGTTCGAACCCGATAAAATAGAGTATGATATAAAATGCTAGTCGCATATCCATATCAATAATAAACAAACCATTTATGAATTCAAGTTCAAAACCCAAGCCAAGACTCGACATATATCAAATATAACAGAAATGGGTTCGAACCATTATTCATTCTTCTTACACAACCCATTATTCTTTTCAAACAAATCCTTAGGAAAACAAAAAATTATAATATGAATTCAGAGGAGTAATGCATACAGGAGAGGGTGAAAAAACATTATTTTCTTTTGCAAGTAAAACGCTTGAACAACATTCAAAATTTTTTATTCTTCGTGAGAGAAAGAAGGGAAAATAAATACTTCCACACTCATTACCAATCAATTCAGAGCCATTGCTACTTCATTATCTTACAAATCTTCTACAAAAGATGTTTATAGACTAGCGAGAACATAACTTTTCCAAGATCACTTTTTATACCAGCTATGGAGGTCGAGACGGTTGCAACAAGGAACAAGAGGAGGGTTTGCACAACTGAGTTGTAGCTCTTCCTCCACAGACCATAAACCAAATGAAATGAAAATAACCCTAGCTAGCAAGAGTGGTAAAGCATAGGAATGTGGGAATTAATGCCCACATCCTTTCTCATTCAATGCATGGCTAACTATTACCCATCACATTGATATTCCAACCATCCATAATAACATATGTGTATTCCAAACTCAATGTATTTCAATTCATGCACATTTGAACCTCATCATAAACCAAATCACATAACCTTTAAACTCATGCTTATGCACTATGTCTGTTACGGATGAATCCCCCTGCGGACAAGTGGATTCCCTCTTGGTCTCTAGACTCCTAAGACCAAGACAGAAAGGGTGCTATCATTTGTAAATGACATCCTTTTAGATCTAATTAAGCTAATGTATGAAGAGGAAGAAGAAAATTTTACCTTTTTAATGGTGTTTGTCCTTGCACAGTCCAAGTTGAGCTTCGATCCTAATCTCCTCAATAAGTCCTGTAGAACAAACAAAGATACAACAAGCTTCCTATTCTACTGAGATTAGCTCAAAAACAGATCTATCTACTAGAGACAAGTTCATGTGGAACACACACAAACTTGAAAGAAACAGGCCAAGCATATATGTATATTAATGAGAACAAATTAAGAGTACTTACAGACCTTTGATGAAGGTGCATCAACTTCTTCCAACTCTCTTTGTCCAACCTATGCTCAAGTAATCCACACTGATTATGATTCAATGGTATATTACTCACGAGATCATAAGTTTGATGCTTTCTATCTTCTCCAATCTCCAATAACACTCATGAGATCATAAGTTTGGTATCTCCAATCTCTATATTGTACCTTTCACCATGAGAAGGCCTCCTTATATAGGCTTGGAGAGGCCTAACCAATTGAGAGATATTTGGGATAAGTTGAGGATTCCTCTCCTTCAATTGTGGATCTTCCCTAAGATCGAGGTTTGACCTCAGATTCAAATCCAACTTCTTTGAGAGATTGAGGGGATTCTTCCTTGATTTTTCTCAACAGTCCAAAATTCGCTCAAAAAGGACCAACGCTCCCTCAAAAGGGAACAAAGTGTTGGAACAGTCCCCCATAAGAGGGCATAGAGTGCCAGCGCTCCCTAAAAGTGTATAGGGGAGTGCTCCCTTCCAAATTTGATTTTTGAGTGGCTTGCTCCATGGCAAAAGACTTGTACTCCTTGTCAACTGATTTCTCCTCTTCAAAACTAGTCTTTGATGTGTCTTAAGTGTCCTTATGATGTCGTTAGAGAGACGACATAGGAAAGATAAAAATATGATGTTTTCGACACTTGTGACCAATATGTGACACTTGTGACATTGTAACGACGACATTAGCCTTCATTTCAATGAGTGATTTTGATGTGTAACAGATTGCCCCCCAAAGTGTGAAGTCAGAAGACGATGATGACTGAAGTACTTTGTAGAATTTTCGAGCAAGGGTATGGACTTAGAGAGGCTGGAAAAAAGCTGCACACAACCATCAAACAAATATTATGACATGTTTCAAACCCAAGGCAGACATTCCTACGCTTGAGTGATAAATTTTTTTTAAGGTATGGCCGCCATAGAATACACTGTGGATCCATAATTATATTGACAAAAGGGTATAGCCACTGAAGATACAATGTGGATCTATACTTCTATGACCTAAACTGATCTTAGCCATGAAGAATACACAGTGGATCTATGAGATGACAATACATAGCCACAACCAATACAAAGTGGAGCTATGTTACATCATATGTGTCAATGTTCAAAGAAACTTCGTCGCAACCTGGGCAACGTTCATATAATATTGATGAATCAACCCAGGGTCTTCTTACTGATCCCGATGTAGTACGAATCTTGTTGGAGCATAACCCTAAATTACATTAGTTTATACCTAGCTTAGACTCCTAGATCTTGGTTAATACATTCCATCACACTTTATTTCACCTAATTTGGCCACATAGAGAAGAAGGGAGCCTCATCCCTAGATTTTAGGGAAAACTGCTATTTTTAGATCAAGACTCAACTCCCGGTTCTTGATTTTCTTGATTTATTCTTGATTTATTCCAACTACCCCATGAAAAAATTCATCCATTATTGGGTAATGCACACCTCCTCTTTGAGTGAGATATTTATTCCTTAATTAATCAATTTTTCCATTACTATTATTAGTAACTGCTATTTCGGGTCAGTTAAGTGAGTTGGAACTGCTTCTCTTGTCAGTTAAGTGAGATTAAGTGAGATAATGCGCATCACTTGACTCTTGTGGGAATTAATGAGTGTGTGGAATGTATCTTTAGTGGTATAGGTCGAACTATGTGGTCTCCCTTAGCTTATGACACCTATTTTAGCTTTTTCTAGCTTTTTTTGACTAGAATTTCTATGTTGGAAATTCTATATATTCACCTCCTCTCTTCTTTTTGAGGATGGTTGCTCATGTATATTCATTTTTTATTAATATAATTCTCTGATTTATGGAGCAAAAAAACTCTCTCATCTCTTGAATATCAGCAAATTGTATGTGTTCAATTTAACTAGAATTCTAGATCTATCGGGGTTTCTGCAGGAATTCTACATGGTATCAGAGCTAGATTGAATCTAGTGGATTGTACACAGTTTTATTTGCAGGTATAGATCATCAGGAGGCACAGAAAGAAGAAATGGATCATCTCTCTCAACCCACAAAACTTGTTCTAAATCCTTTCAATTACTTCAAATGGAAGACAGAGATCTCTCTGCTCCTCTGAAGCAAAGGGCTTTACAGGGTAACAATGGGAACGGAGAAAGAAATGACTGCTGCAGCGGAGAAGATCAATTATTTCAATAAATTAGATGAAGCAATTGGGCTGATATGCCTATAAATTTCCATATATATCCTCTTTCATGTCAGTGGAGCCACTACTTCCGATGTGGTCTGGACCACATTGGAAGGACTATTCGGCAAGCAGGATGCAATGAGAGTGCATCAACTAGAGAATGAACTCATATCCCTAAGTCCAATTCATTTCAGAAACTTGCAAGAATTCTTCACTAAGTTCAAATCCCTCCTTTTTGAACTTAATACACGTGGAATCAATAAAAAGGAATATCAACTCATCCTTTCAATTCTCTCGAAATTAGGCCCTGAATATTCCGTATTTGTATCGTCTTTTCAAGCATCTAAATTGACTCAGAAAACATGGAAAATGCCTTCATTGAATGATTTCATTGCAGCATTGAATCAAGAGCAAGATAAGTTAGTCCAAATGGGTGCCATCAAGCATTCCAAGAACCAATCACTTGCGGCTACTGATGCTCCAAAGAGCAGTGGAAAAGACAAGCAAAAAGGAAAGGGTAAATTTCCTGAATCGAAGAAGGAGAGATCCTCTGAATCTTCAGAGAAGTCTTATGAGCCTAAGGGTAAGAAGAAGAAGGAAATAACACTTTGAAGCTACTATTCCAAAGGTTTTCATCTCGAATAAAATTGCATGAGGAATACTATCGATGAGATGGCTAAGCAATTGCAGCAACACAATCTCACGGTGCCCGAAAATGCAAAGAAGAAAGATGATAACAAAATGGGAGGGAGAGCACGAGATGGTCATGATTTAATGGCTGTCACATCCACTCCATCATCTTGGATCCTTGATTTAGGTGGATCAAACCATATGGCTTCATCAAAAGATGAATTTTCCTCCATCGAAGAAAGCACTAGATCCCCAATTTACTTGGGAGATGCCACACCCGCAAAGGTGTGCGGAGAAGGAATTGTTGATCTTGAAGGGGGATGCTTCACAAATGTGCTTCATGTTCCCTCACTGTCCACAAATCTTCTCTCGATATATCAGATCACTCCTTTCAGCTCTGGAAGGAAGGTGGAGTTCACTCCGGACTCCACAGTGATTACCGACATTTCCATAGGCTCACAACTTGCACATGGAATTGCAGATCACGGTTCTCGTTTGTATTTCTTGTCCCACTTTGTTCCTAAATCTAATAGCACTTTATTTCTTTCACAATCTAATAATATCAGTAGGTTATGGCATGAAATATTTGGCCATCTAAACTTTAAGTACTTGCATCAACTCAACAAGGAAAACATGGTAGAAGGATTGCCAACTATTAAATTCACAAGCGATGTATGTCAAGGATGCATTCTTGGCAAGCATCCAGAGAAAAAGTTTGACAAAGGGAAGGCACAAAGAGATTCTTCACCTATTTGGCTGATTCAAAATGACATCACAGGCCCATTCCCGCAACCTTCAATCAGTAAGGCTCGATATGTACTCACCTTCATAGATGATTTCTCTCGCTTTACTTGGGTATTTTTTTTGAAATTAAAATCGGAAGTATTTGAATGCCTTATAGAATTTAAAGCACTTGTTGAGAATGAGTCTAGGTGTAAGATTAAGATACTTCGTACTGATAATGGGGGGGATTATGTCAACAAATATGTGAAGAAACTTTGTATTGATGCAAGTATACAACTACAACACACAATTCCATATACACCACAACAGAACAGTGTTGCGGAGAGGAAAAACTGGTCCTTAAAAGAGATGGCCAATTGTATGCTACAGTCGAAATCATTAGCTCCAAAGATATGGGATGAAGCCATTAATTGTGCAGCATACATTCAGAACCAATTTCCTCACAAATCACTCAAAGGCATTACTCCTTTCGAATGTTGGACCGGTAAGAAACCGAAAGTGTCGCACTTTCACATTTTTGGTTCATGAACATGGGCTCACATTCCGACAGATAAGAGGAAGGCTTTGGAGCCTCAAAGTGTTGAATGCATATTTGTTGGATATCCTAAAGGTGTCAAAGGATATATATTGTTGGACTCTCACACTGAAAAGTTCATTCTATCTTGAAGTGTGAAGTTTGAAGAAGAATCACTACATGATTTTTTAGAAGACCCTGTCGAGGAACCGCTTGTTGTCACTAATGAGGAGGAGTCAGAAAATTCTTCGAGCACTTCAGAGAAGCCATCAGAGAATAATTTTGGGTCTGATATAGAATATGAGGAGAAGGTCATGGCTTCTCGAACTCAGTTGCCAACTTGGGCAGAGAAAACCCTGCAAGATGCGGGTGAACTAGTCGGTGATCCTGCAGATACAAGAAGGACTAGATCACAATTTTTTGGGGCTCCTCAAGCCCTGGCTGCCATGGAACCATTGATTCCCATACATTTCTATATGACACTTGGTTCAGATCCATAGTCACACCTTGAGGCTACTGGAAACCCACTTTGGGAGGTTTCCATGGATGAAGAGTACTCTGCTCTTATGGACAACAACACATGGGACTTGGTTCCACTTCCGAAAGGAAGAAAGCTTGTTCGATGCCGATGGATATATCAAAAAAATATTGCTGCAGATGGTGAGATCAACAAGTACAAATCTCAACTTGTCACAAAAGGATACTCATAGGTACATGGCATAGACTACACAAAGACATTTGCACCTGTTGCAAAAATGGACCTGCTTCTCGCAGATGGGAAGTTCATCACATGCATTACACCCACGAGCTGATCTGTGATAGAGTCATTTCACTGTAGTACTACCCCATAGAGCAGTAGGTTGTAGACATCTTCACCAAGTCTTTCACTGAAAATAAATTTTCAGAACTGAGAGCCATGCTTGGAGTGGTGGAGACAACTGAGTAGGTCACTTTTGGCCACTCAGCATTTTTTTCCTCTTTTGGTGGGCGGGGGGTGGTTTGCCACGAGGTTTTCCCTCTTTCCTCTTTTCATGAGGAGTTCTTTTATGTAATGAGTACCTAAAATGGCCAAGTTGTCGGGACTCAAATTTTTTGTCATTACAGTTAGGCTTAAGGGGGGGTGTTGGAGCATAACCCTAACTTATATTAGTTTATACCTAGCTTAGACTCCTAGATCTTGGTTAATACATTCCATAACACTTTATTTCACCTAATTTAGCCACATATAGAAGAAGGGCGCCTCATCCCTAGATTTTAGGGAAAAATGCTATTTTTAGATCAAGACTCAACTCTCGGTTCTTGATTTTCTTGATTTATTCCAACTCCCCCATGAAAAAAATCATCCATTATTGGGGAATGTGCACCTCCTCTTTGAGTGAGAGATTTATTCCTCAATTAATAATTTTTTCCGTTACTATTATTAGTAACTGTTATTTCAGGTCAGTTAAGTGAGTTGGAACTGCTTCTCTTGTCAGTTAAGTGAGCTTAAGTGAGCTAATGCACATAGCTTGAATATTGTGGGAATTAATGAGTGTGTGACATGTGTCTTTAGTGTTCTAGGTTGAACTATGTGGTCTCCCTTATCCTATGACACCTATTTTAGCTTTTTCTAGCTTTTTTTGACTAGAATTTCTATGTTGGAAATTCTATATATTCACCTCCTCTCTTCTTTTTGAGGATGGTTGCTCATGTATATTCATTTTTGATTAATATAATTCTCTGATTTATGGAGAAAAAAAACTCTCATCTCTTGAATATCCGCAAATTGTATGTGTTCAATTTAACTAGAATTCTAGATCTATTGGGGTTTATACAGGAATTCTACAAATCTAACCATGTGAATAGATGTCTTGATGTCGAACATGGAAGAAACCACTTGATTACTGGTCAATAAGGTAAACCATTAACAAGCGTGAGGGAAATCACCATTGATGTCAATGATTCCCAAGGTAATCTAATACATCCCAACGAATGTGAATGGATGAGTTGAAGTTGAACATCTGTGGAATCACTTGATCATGGGTCAATGATGTAAACCCACTGTTGGAAGAGAGGAGGCCTACCATTGAGGCATGAAGGTCCCAAGGTACTAAGTGGTTCCTAATTCTAGCTCCTGGATAGTGTGCTGAAGTCGACAAGAATAAACTCATCAAAGTTTGGCCTTGGTGTATCCCCCATCAACGACATGAAACTGACACAAAGATGTAATTGGTGGATCAAATGAACATGGAATGACATAGGTATTGAAACAAGAATTTTCTATGGTTGACTCTTGAGGCAGATACTTCCCTTGAACACTGAGGCATAACAACAAAAACTTGACATGGACCAAACTTGATAATGCAGTGGATACTGTGACTTTCATCGGGTGACCCAAAGGAGTGAAGAAACTCAAAGGATTGGTTCAGTTCAAAGGTTCTACAGATTGAAATGCGTGCAAATATACAATTTTGTGTTCAAGGGAGACTGTAAGGTTGCTAGTAAAGTTCTCAAAAAATGCTTGGCTTGCTTCTTTCAATTCCCCCCCCATCCAGATAGAAGAGTACCTATTTTTGGTTTAACGAGCTCGAGGAGGGTAACACATGCTCTATATAACTCACCTTCTGTAAGTTCCTCTTCATTTTTTTAACGAACTGGAAGAAGTAAGGTTTCGGTCCCGTATAGGCCCTTCAATGTATGATTTGTTGGACAACTGAGAGGGGGGGGGGTGAATCAGTTGTTACCGTGCTTAAACAATTATGCTTATTTTAAAATATTTGTAGAGCACTTAATGACAATCACAATAATGCAGGGAGGTAAGTAATAGAACATTCAACATCAGTCACACATATGAAATATACAGAGACAGATATTTCCCGAGGAAACCCATAAAGGGTAAAAACCTCTTCTTCTTGGTATGATAAGTAATCTTTACATTCTGTACATTATCATACATATGAGCTCCAACTCATTGTGAGGCCACAACCTCTGTTTTGCAAGATGCAACTTGCTGAGAGCACCAACTCTCTATTTTCTCTAGCACCTAGTAGAAGGAAGCACCAACTCCCTAGTTTCTCTAGCACCCACTAGAAGGAAGCACCAACTCCCTGGTTTCTCTAGCACCCACTAGAAGGAAGCAACAACTCCCTAAGTGTTCCAGCACCAACTGGATGGAAGCACCAACTTCCAGTCACACAGGCACCAACCTGTATAACAAAGAACAACAGTTCTCCCTTACACCACCCTGCCACCCTGGTTTCTCTGGCTACAACTAGATGGAAGCTACAACTCCCTGTGTTCAAGAACCCACTTGAACCTCTGAGGACAACAGTCCTCCCTAGCACCTCCCTAGCACCCTAAGATATTAAGTTTGATATATATAAATTTATCACAGTGATACAATATTTATCAATGGCTTACCGGTCTCATCATTGTTCTACTACACTACTCTGCTCTACCTGCATCAGTGTCTTCTTGCACACCTTCCTTACGCTTTATGTTTTTCTACCTTTTATGCTCTGTGCACCATGTCCCTTCTATGGACCATTCCTCTTCTGTGCATTTTAGCTGCTGCACTCTGCCTCCTTCTACACACCTGAATCACTCTCAACAACCCCAATCTCTTCTCTATTCTGTGTTTTTATTCTCTCTGTGCATCTTCTGCATCCTCTATTCACAATGCTTCTGCATGCTCTCCCCATGTTGAGTGCTCTGCCTGATCATCATTGCAAATCTTCAGCTTCTCTGACGGTTAAACACATGCGTCCATCATCATTGGGTGTTATGCCTAGATTCCTTAGCCTATCCAACAGTCGAGACTCTTTGTCTTCTCTATCATAGTCGAGCTCATTCCCTCTGTTGCAGTTCCAGGCTCCAACAATATTATATCTGTCAATAGCCTCTATGAACAGTCTTCATGCCACTGGAAGATGCTTCGAGACTCTTCATCTTCTTTGGCGATCACCTTGAAGTCTCTCCGAGTACTCTGGAAGAAACCATCAGTCGTTTATAGCAGTTACATTGTGAACCTCCAAGAAAATGCATCAGCAACTGAATCACCAACTGTCCAAGAATCATGATTCAATCCTGCTAACTGAATCGTAACTAATCAATTAACTGTGAAGAGCAACAATAGCCCTTCGATCAGATTTCAAGGTATCCAACACCGTTGGATTACAAGCACAGGGTCTCACATTGATTTTGCCATTTCACATTTCGGCATTTCGTAATTTCGACATTCCTGTGGTGAAGAGTCTCGACTCTTCATGTTATGATCACCGAAAATAAGCTTAACTTGGTGCTAGCTCCTCCCTCTCACATGACCACTGATGATGACCACAACCTACACCAAAAGGTGTTTTCTCATTTCGGCATTTCGACATTTCAACATTTTTCCCTTCGAGTCATCGTGACTCCAACATTATAAAATTCATGATCACAAAATCTCCTAAGTGATCGGACAGTTCACATAACCCACTGAGATGGAAGGTTGACAAGATTTTGGAGTTTTTCCTTTCGGGTTTTTGAGACTCACAATAGTCCCTTTCGGCATTTCGGAGTTTGAGACTTCATGATGGTGGAGTTTCTGCTTGCTATGTAAAACCCCAAAATAGAAAGTTTCGATGTGACGTAAACCTGCTGATGTCACATGTGGATTGACACATGCTTAATAACTGCAACTTGTCACTTTGATTCGTGACTTACATGTGCCTAAAATGTTGAATCAACTTGACACTTGTCATTTCCTGATTGTGCCACGTGTCCTTAGCTGACGTGGTTTGCTGACGTGCCTGTTTCAGGATTTTGGGGTTCGCTACTTCAAAGGTTAAAGTTCCTTTGATCTTTGATTTCCCAGTCTGCGAAACTCTGAAATGGAGTCTTTGTTGATTTGCATGTTTCGGGATTTCGGGGTTCACTACTTCAAAGGTTAAAGTTCCTTTTATCTTTGATTTCCCGGTCTGCGAAACTCCAAAATGGAGTCTTTGTTGATGTGCCTGTTTCAAGATTTTGGCGTTTCACATTTCACAACTTTGGGACTCCTGTGATGAAGAGTCTCGACTCTTGACTCCTCCAACTCCCAGTATACGAAACTTCGAAATGGAGATTAAGTCGTGGTTTCACATTTCACGATTTTCTACCGTGAGTTGCTTCCTTGACTCCTGGAGTTTACGCTTCTGAATGGGATCCAACGATCACTTGTTGAACTTGCCATTGCCATGCCATTATCCTTGTGTTTTTGGTCGTGATCTTTGCCATCAATGACAAACATGCATACTCTGCACTATCTCTTCTGATCTTATCGAGCTTGCTCTGTTGCGTCTTCCCAAAATACTTCTAGTGCCCGCCTGACACATTCTTCATGTACTTAAGCCATTGTCATTGTTGTACTTGCCATCAATGTCAAGAATATGCTGCCTGTAAAACATACCAACATGATTGTTTAACAAATCTAGAGAAGGTAAACTCAGTTGTTTTTCATATTTAGAGTCTGAAAATGACTTCCAATGTTGTCCTTTTTCGTAATGTTAGTCTCACGAGGCCAAAAAAGAGATAAATTATCACTCGAAAGACACCCTTTCAAACATTTTAATGAGTGGGAAAGGAAGCAAGATCACTCGACAATCTTTTCGCGTTTAGAGAGTCTGAAAAGAGCTTAAAGACGACTCCAGGGGGTTCCTTTTTCGTGTATCCATTTGGGTCTGAAAAATAGATAAAATTTTACCCAGTGTGTTACGAGCACGAGAAAGAACAAAGACTAATCTCGGTATTGGTTTAATTTTTATACAAGCTTGAAACAAAATTAAGCTATGCTTGTAAATTCCCAACGTAATTTCCAAAGGTAGGGATACCCAGGGATGGTTGGTACTCTACCCCCATATTGAAATCTAGTGGCTTAACTCCAAAATGATGATCAAAGGCTGGAGACATGCCCCCCAAGCTTCAATTAATTCACCGGCTTTGAGGTTGTCACCAATTTCTGTATGAGATGGAGAAAAAGGATACAGGTGGATGAAATGAAGGTTCAAATATAAGACCTAACGAAAGACTCGACTCAACATCTACAAGATTTGGTGAAAGACTCGACCTGATAGGAGAGGTGAGTGTTTCATTTTTTAACGAGCTTGACATAGGAAAAGAACTATGCTCAAGGCTCTGGGTTCAATCCTTAGATTTTTGTTTCATTTTTTTAACGAGCTTTCTACAGAGAGGAAAACTATGCTCGTAGATTTTGTTTCATTTTTTAACGAGCTTGCCACAGAGAAGCGAAATTGTGCTCGTAGCCTCTATTTCATTTTTTAACAATCTTTCCACAGAGAAGATAAACTGTGCTCGTAGCCTCTATTTCATTTTTTAACGAGCTTGCCATAGAGAAGAGAAACTATGCTCGTGGATTCTGTTTCATTTTTTAACGAGCTTGCCACAGAGAAGGGAAACTATGATCGTGGCTTCTGTTTCATTTTTTAACGAGCTTGCCACAGAGAAGAGAAACTATTCTCATGACCTTCCTTGATCATGGCTTCCAAGAGGATAATTCTATGGAAGGACACCATTTCAAGGGACAAAACTTGGTCATGGATTCCAAGATATTTTCATTGGATGGAAGAAGAATTCTCTAGAAAGGACACATGTCAAGGGTCGCGACAGGGGTAAGGAGATCAGGCTCCAATAGCCCTACTAAAGAGATCATCATGTCAACTACTGGATCTAAGTCATCAGAAGTTGAATTCATGGGAGATAATGCCACATAATTGACCTGTGGCAGGGGTGATACCGACTACATATAAGACCCATTTAGGGAGGTCATTGGGTTGATGGTCAAGTCAGGGCCAACAAACGAAAGTTGATCAATAGTCACCATTATTCCATCATGCGGGAAATATATCACACGAAAAAGAGTGGACACAATAGCTTTCATGGCATAGACATAATCTCGCCCAAGGAGTAAATCGAAATCCAAGGGGTCTTGGACTACCATAACATCAATAAGATAATTTTCCCTCCCAAAGTTACGGGAAACTGAGGAAGGATCCCTAAAGGGTGACTGGTTCTTCTGTTAAAATTGAACATAGTCTAGGTAACCAGCACAAGCTTAGGATAACCTAAAGCTTTCCAAGCAATAGAGGAAAAAATACTAACGGATGAGACTTCATCTATCAGCGCATGAGGAATGTCCCGACCACAAACTTGTACTGTAATATTGAAAGGAATGTGAGAGGGAAGACAAGGTCCAGTTAGCGCACCCCAGTAAAAAAGGATGGCCTCATTACTTGGAGGGGTTTTCATAGGAGAAGGAGGAATGCCCCTCGGCACGGTAGATCCTATATCAACGAGAAAAACATGGGAAGAATCAGGTTTACTCTCTAGAGGGAGAGTAGGATCGATCGATGATGGGATCAGATCAACCACGTTGGCACTCTTCAGAGGAAGAGTGGGATTGACAGATGAAGTAACTGAAACAACCACTTTGGCACTCTTCAAATGAAGGGTGGGACTGAACGAGGAAGGAACTGGATCAGTCACTTTGACACTCTTCGGATGAAGGCTGGGACTGACCGAGGAAGGAATTGGATCAATCACTTTGACACTCCTCAATGGAGGAGTGGGATCGACCGATGGCAAAACCAGATCAACAACTTTGTCAACTGGTTCAATGAAGGATGTGACCAGATTGACGACTTTGGTTTCACTCTTTTGATGAAGAGTGGGGCTGATCGATGACAGAACTGGATCAACTACTTGGGTTTTTGGTTCAATAGAGGAGGAAACTAGATTGACCGCATGATCAATAGGACTGACCGGGGATGGAATCGGATTGACCAGTCCATCAACTAACGACGTGTTGTGGGAAATCTTACGATAACCAGTTGGAAGTTGAAGCTTGTCCAAAATATAAGAAGCCTCGTCCATATGAGGACAAAGGTGAGAATAATGATCACCTTTGCATAACATACAAGGGAATTTGACAGTTGTGTTCTTCTTAACAACCTTAACGATACTAGTTGATGGGGTGTCACCAACATGTCTAGCAGAGGTCGATGATGTGGAGGACCACATTTCTAAGACCTTGGAGATACTAGGGAAATCCCTCAGAAAGTGGTCACCCTTACAAAGACTGCAAGGGAATTTGGGTTTCAGATTTTTCATTTTAATCTTATCGACCTTATCAACACTCCCAGTAATATTAATAGTAGTTGGTTGCTTGGATCCAACATTTGATGTAGTTGGAGGCTTGGTCCATTTCTGGTTCTTCTTCTTCTCTTTTCGTTTCTTCTTCTTCTTATAAATCTGGCTACTTGCTTGAGAGATTTCACTAGGCGAAGAAGGAGAAATGGAAGGAGACTTGATGGGCGAAGAAGGAGAAAGGTCGACATGAGGTTGATGTGTGGGTGGTGTGCTTACATCTGAAGCACCCGCATTCGAGATCACTGGAGTGGAAAACAACCATACTGGTAACCCAATTGTGAGACCTGGAAGGCTCAAAGTAGCGATGTAAGGAGGACCAACATTTCCGTAAGAAGGAAAAAAAAAGGGTTCCTCTGGAAAAGGGATTCCTTCATTGGTCATTCCGAGAACTGGCGCCATAAAAATAAAGATCTAAAATAGATTCTGCTAGGGAGAACAAACAATACACGCTAAAAATATAGTAAGCAAGCAAGCAAACAAAACCTTCTCACAATGATCACACTAGTTGGTGATGAAATCCTATGTCGCGGGAACAAATTAAGAAGGGGTTGAGATAGAGCGGGCAGAAAAGTTACGTTGATGACCTTCTTAATGGACTTACACCCTGGTGCAAGATCCCACACATAATCATGGGTATACCCTCCAAGGAGCCCAAGTGAGTCTGGCCAACGTCGATTCTAGGTACTGTGAAGACTTGCCCCTCCACAGTCACCTTGTGTAAATACCCTAAAGGGATAGGCAAATAAGGTTACCAACTACAACAGTGATGCCTGGGGAAACAATTGACAGTTCGATCCACGTGCAAGGGCAGGGTATTTAGCCCGAAATCAACTTGAAAGGCTTCCACTCATCATTGTGGGTATACCTTCAAGCGACCCTCTTAATACACGCAATATCTACACCAAGACCAACAAAGCAGGGTGAGTAACTATGCTAGTCTTAACGCGACCTCGTGATTGACCATTGTGTGAGAAGGGCTTCCGAGGACAAAATTTAGCAATTGGATTTCACTGCTCCCTAACACAAGATCCTATGTTTGTTTGCAGCTTTGGAAAGTTATCTTTCACACCTATTTCAAAGACCTACAACTAATCTGATGTAGGTTTGCTACTAGATAATGTAAAAATGTCTAATCAATTTTTAGTTTAGCGCTTGATTTTTTAAGGCTGTTGTTACTCAAAAGGAAAATGGCGTGGACAATATGGTGTTTTGACCGACTCGAAAGTTATGCAAAGAGATGAATATGCAATCTTTCCATTTCGATGAAAGCTATGCTACGAGAAGGAGAAAACATTCATCATTCCAGATGAAAAATGTCCTAAAATGCCAAAAAACATGCAATTCTGCTACTTCAAATGCAAGCATTCAAGGAAGACAATAAAATGCGAAGAAGAATCCAAGAAATGATAGGGAGAAAGAGAAACCACTCAAAACTGTCCCAGCAAAAACACAGCTAGAAAAAGAAATTTCACGTTTATGAAAGAGGTTTCAAGCTCCAATCAAGAAAAAAGAGAGTGACAAGCATCAAAAACCATCAAGAACCAATCCAAACAACTTCACAAACCAACCACAGACTCTGGGTAAAGAGTACTACAAAACAGGTTGCAAAAGACTGAGCAAAAGAAGGCAATTTCACTCAAAAAAGACACTAACACTCCCCTAGAAGGGTGCACAGAGTGTTTAAACACCCTCTACTGTATGGGAGTGCTCACGTTTTGGTATGGCCTACAGGGGGGCGTTGGTGCTCCCAGAAACTCAAAAAAATAGCCAAAAATTTGCAAAAAATTACCCAAAATGCATGAAAAAAGGTGAAATATCTAGTGAAGATAGGAGGAAGGTAATGGATGATGAACAACCAAGAATTGATTGGGAAAATGACCTCAAATATCAAATGGAATAGTGCATAGATCCTTGTTTTCCTCACAAAAGCTTCCACTCAACCAGATAAATGAGAAGAAAACAGTAAGTTGACTCTAAATCGTCAAAGACAAAGAGTGACTTCAAGGTAAGGAAGAAAAATGTCAAAATTCCAAAAAAAAGATGATCAATTCTTAGAAATTAGAGTGTTGAAGGCCAAGACAAATATATACTGAGATGATAAGACTCTAAGAAAGTGCCAAAAGCAATAAATGAACCTCAGAGAATGAAAACCTAGAGGATTTTTCACAGAAAAGGGGCAACGCTCTGGTGTAAAGGGCACCAGATCATTTCAACGCTCTGTGTAAGACCAGTAGGGAGTGCCAACGCTCTGGTAGCAAGGGAAAGGGAGCGCTAGCCTCTAAAAATTAATAAAAATGCCCAGAAACTCAAAAAAGCAAGTAAACTCAGTCAATCAAATTGAGTGTGATGAAATCAAGAGCCAATCAATTAGATATAAGAATCAAATATAGTATGGAGAAGGTCAAAAAGTGGGCAAAGGCCAAAACAAAACCTAGGAAAGGAATAAAAAATCATAGCTCTGTCCCCAGTGGAGTCGCCAATTTCTATTAATAATGAATCCCCCTGTGAACAAGTGGATTCCCTCTTGGTCTCTAGACTCCTAAGACCAAGATAGAAAGGGTGATATCATTGATCATTGTCATCCTTTTAGATCTAATTAAGCTAATGTATGAAGAGGAAGAAGAAAAGCACACCTTTTTAATGGCGTTTGTCCTTGCACAGTCCAAGTTGAGCTTCAATCCTAAGCTCCTCGATAAGTCCTGTAGAACAAACAAAGATACAACAAGCTTCATATTCTACTGAGATTAGCTCAAAAATAGATCTATCTACTAGAGACAAGTTCATGTGGAACAAACACAAACTTGAAAGAAACAAGCCAAGCATATATGTATATTAATGAGAAAAAATGAAGAGTACTTACATACCTTTGATGAAGGTGCAACACCTTCTTTCAGCTCTCTTTGCCCAACCTATGCTCAAGTAATCCACACTGATTATGCTTCAATGGTATCTTACTTATGGGATCATAACTCTGATTCTTTCTATCTTCTCCAATATCCAATACCACTCATGAGATCATAAGTTTGGTATCTCTGATCTCTATATTATACCTTTCACCATGAGAAGGCCTCCTTATATAGGCTTGGATAGGCCTAACCACTTGAGATATCTTTGGTATAAGTTGAGGATTCCTCTCCTTCAGTTGTGGACCTTCCCTAAGATCGAGGTTTGACCTCATATTCGAATCCAACTTCTTTGAGAGATTGAGGGGATTCTTCCCTGATTTGTCTCAACAGTCCAAAATTTGCTCAAAAAGGACCAGTGCTCCCTCAAAAGGGGAACAAAGTGTTGGAACGCTCCCACAGAAGAGGGCACAGAGCACCAACGCTCCCTGACAGTGTATAGGGGAGCTCTCCCTTCCAAATTTGATTTTTGAGTGGCTTGCTCCATGGCAAAAGACTTGTACTCCTTGTCAACTGATTTCTCCTCTTCAAAACTAGTCTTTGAGGTGTCTTAAGTGTCCTTATGATGTCGTTAGAGAGACGACATAGGCAAGATAACATTATGATGTTTGTGACACTTGTGAAACTTGTGACCAATATGTGACACTTGTGACATTTGTAACGATGACACTAGCCTTCATTGCAATGAGTGATTTTGATGTGTAACAATGTCAACCATAAAACTTATACCATTTACAAATTGAAAGTTATCAATAGCATATCACTTCAACCTTGTGCAATATGATATCCATATTAGGGCACATATCCATACGAATATGCCAAATCTTATATCCAATTTTTGATATTTAACAAACTAAATAATTTGACCATATTTCTTATATCAAGTGCATGGCATATGCATTGAACGATTATTTCCATATATGCATTAATATAATACCAAACTAACATATACAGTTTGTAAAACCAAAAGTTCATACCTTGACATGCCTTGATAGTATTGCTAGAATTATTGATTGTGATGACCTCCCGACCCGTTTGTCCCACTGGTGCAGAGTTTAGATCAACTCTATAGTAGCTCCAAAATTTGAGCTTCTCTTAATTCTTAACTCGAGCCCAAAATCCTCCTCTAACAAAGTTCATGAATTCTCTGTTAAACTGCCAGTCTACTATTCGTCTTCATGAGCAGAGTGCTTACCTTAAGAACCTTTTAGATATACTCTAAAATCCCTTAACATTAATGTCGAACACATTTTTTTCCTAGGCACTAGACCTTTTCTCGATGGTCTCTTTATTTCCATACAATCAAGCGCTATATCTTTGTGCTTATCCCTATTATCTCTAATACTTAAAAACCCCAGGTGTTATCTTTCCATAAGACCAAATGCCATGACCAAGTGCTTATATTGTCGGGTGCTTAACTCCCCGTAAATCATTAGACTTTTATCTGGTTGGAGTTCTCTATTGAAATTCTCTGTAGTGAGTCGCTTCAACCATTCAGACTCAAATGATTCGGATGTGCTACAAGTGCTCAACAATTCATACCTTTATTTACCGGAGTATTATGGAATAAAGTCACTCTGATGGGTCCGTACTCTGATAGCTCGACTCCAATAGGATACCGCCACATGTCCCACTCCAAAACTATCACTCAATTAACCTTCGATTATGTTCCACGTGCATGATAGATCTTCACCATAGATCTCTTCTTTCGATGGATGACCAAATTTCCATCAGGGTACTAGTGTCGGGGTATCAGATTTTAACTGCTCTGATGGGTCAGAGTCAAATACTTCGATGATGAAATCTGAACAAAGACTCGTCTCAATAGAATATCTCTAGGTGTCTTCTTTTGAAACCATTGATCAGGCTATTTCGAATGAATATGCATCGTAGATATATTCCCCTACGCTCCAGTATTCGTAGATCAACTGCCACGTGTCCTTTCCAGGACCATTGATCTATTTCACCCCGAATAAATCCTCATCATTGAATGGTGTCTTTATATTGTAGTTCTCTTCTTCTATGTCCTCTAACGATCTCTACTCTGAGAGTCATTAGGATAATTCTCCCCTAGAGTATCGAACTTTGATTAAAGACTTACCCTTGTCGTCAATTTAGATAACCTCCTCTCCAGATATAATCTTATCCATCCAAATGTAAGAATCATGAATGAATCCTCGGTATGATAAATCAACAATCACAATTTATTTATTTTCTCTAATTTGACGATCATTGTTTCTCCTCACTTGCAAAGGAAATTCAAACTCTTTTATTCACCAGTGTTCGACTCTTGGTCACTTGTGCATAGAACATAAATTTAAACTATGTTCATTCTTGATTCCAATTTGATAAGATTATCACTTGACCCTGATCAGTCCTCAATTTGGGATCATCAATCATCCAATGATCAATGATCAAAGGTCACGATCTATCCTTTTCCCTCTGAACTAAGGGTTTTCACACACCTAAAACTCGAAACCTGCACACACTCATGGAAAGTCTGATTTGGATTGTAATAAATCCACACAGGGACAATTCACACAATGAAATGGAAATTCAACTCCACATTAACACAAAGAGCCCAATAAAAATACACAAATATCTATTAATGGATCTCTGTATATAGGTTTACACAAGGCCTTCAACCTTTTTGACTCGATTTACATTCGATAGGCCTCTCTTTGGCCCTTTTTGGCCACACTTGACCCTTCAACTCACACTCTTCCTATTCCTCTCTCTGTATAATTTGAACCTCTTCTCTTCCTGTAGGCTTACAAATTTAAAGAAGGTATATGAATTGTAACCTAGTTTTAGATCCTAATCACTCTCCTTAAAATATGCAACATATTCCTAGGATCTCTCAGATCCACAATACTCTCATTTATCCAAAAAATCTCTAAATCTGGCAACTCTTGAGATCTGCTAAACCAAGGTAGATTCTATTACATAATACATTTCAATCAAATCCAATCCAAATAATTTTATTCTTCTAGAATTCAAATAAAAACATATAATTTACAATAATTCCAGGTTAGGGAACCCACTCCCTTAGTCTTCTCAAAATGATTGTTTTTGGAGGAAAAAATGCTCCTGCATCAGATTTCCATATGAAAATTCCAAATCCATATATATATCTATCTATATATATAGAAAGCAAACCATATAAATATTTTAAAACTTAATATTTTTTGAATGCCAAAGTATGGGCAACAAAACTTAATTCCACTAGGCATTAATATTATGAGTGCCATGTTTAATGCTACCATTATGCCATGGAGAGAAAAAAGTTTTTTTTGCAACTTATCCAATATCATTTGATCATAGTTTGATGTCTTTGCAAATTGCCATACACCATACTTACTAGCAATGTTTAATGCAAAAAAATATTTTGCACCATCCAAACATATGCATTCATAAACAACATAAGAAACTTAGAATTATTAAACCATTTCTCTCAACACCATGAATAAAATGACGCTTCAACTGAAACTGATAGTATTCCAACATGCTGAGGGAAATCTTATGTTTGGAAATAATAACTCAAGTATGTTTTCTCCTAGGGGGCCTCACCTATTAATATTTCTTAATAAATATATAGAGGCTTTGCAATACTTTGAAATATTTTATAATATGTAATGAATTATGAGTCAACACAAATCATTGACCTATACAATGTTTGATTTGCTTCTGGAGATTCATCATCTTTGCTCAACTTAAATCTTGTGATCATGGGTGTAATGACAGGTGCACAGTATTCCATTCTAAATTTCTTCAGCATTTCCTTGATTTGGTCTGAGAAATGAATATGCATTTGATGGATTGAGAAATATGCAACCCTAGAAAGAATGAGAATTCTCTAAGCATGAATGTAACATCCCGCTCTTGCGTGCATTGAGAAGACTTATTCTTTGAGGACACTTGTGTGCAAGTGATCCGGTTCATTATACGATTGGTTGTTTTGATTATGATTATGAGATGTTGTGGATCTGATGATATGTTATTTTTGTTATATTTACATTGGCAAGTGCTATTGATTGGGTTCTCCTGAGTGTGCAGGACTCTGGACGCTAGAGGATGCTAATGGCATCGATGGATCTCCTTGGACTCCGGTTCGAGTTAGGGGGTGGACTATGATGGTTTGAATGTTTTTGATATTACAGATGTGATGTATGACTATATATTATTATGTTGATTGTTATAGATGACATGTTTCGTTGATGGATGTAGGTTGACGATAGATTTACAACCAGATTCACATTTGGAGTAAAGGGGTCACGCACGACAACCCGGGACATTGAGGGAGAAGTGTGGCAGTAGCCTTGCCATAGCCCACTAGCACTCTCGTCATGGCTCGAACTGTAGGTTAACAATTACCTAGTTTGAGAGATCCACGATGTCATGAGGGCAGACTGTGACAATCACTCATGATGATTCTAAGGGCTGTGCAATAATACAAGGTCCTTATTTCTTAGAGGCCCTTAGTCTCCCACAAGGTCACCTGGCAGAGTATTGACTCCAGGGGTTTTACGTCTACCAAATCCAGTCAAGAGGCGAGTGGCATCCTTGGAGCAGGTAGTGAGTCTTGAAGGGCATGTCGCACAATTAAAACCAGAATGCAGGTGAGTGGCACCCTTGGAGCATGTAGTGCGTCCTGAACAACACATCGTGATTTTAACTATGGTAAGTTAATAAACCTAATAACTAGAAAACTATGCCTCCTTAGGACCTTGTCAGCCTTAAAATGAATGATGGTATGAGTGAAGTTTAATAACAATTTTTTCCCTTAAAAACTGTCACCAAGCCTAGTGATTTTTTTTTTGTTTGCAATTTTTTTCATGACCTGCAGGACTAGCATGTGGTTGATAAACCGCAACTCAGAGGCATCTAAGCCATCAAAATCACCCGGGGATTGCACTCGGCCTGATCCACACCAACCCTTAACATGGCTGGATTTTTTGTCCCACAGGTTTCGAACCAGTGACTTTAACATCACGGAGTACCTTAACAACACACTCCGTCACCGACTGTCCTACACCTCAGGGATGCCAATCCTAGTGAATTTAAAACCTAGGTCTAAGTAGAATGTGTGAAAAAAACTAAATGGACATGTAACAAGAAGGGGGTAAAGAAAATTGAAGCATTAATAATTAAAGTAAACATTTTAATGAAGGTTTAATTATTAAAAGGGATAAATGGTTGTTTTTGTCCAAACTTGCTAATTCTGAACTTAGTTAGAAAAGGGGAAACTTAAAGAAAAATGGGAATGTCTAACTTAGTAGGGAATCTAGTCTTTGGAACCTTATAATTGTGAACTCAACTACGATTTAGGAAATACGTCATTCATTTAAGAATTTTAAGGGAATAAAGGGACATCGATGAACACTTTTAGGTGGGTGAGGGAAATATGCTAATTTAATTAATTAATAAATTGATTTTCTGGTGCAACTAAGGGATCAAGTGACATGTGTATGGGGGAGGTTTATCCTAATTAAATTTAATAAAAATAATTTAATGAGGGTTTGGGAAACTAATCATTAAGAAAACTATATAAAAAGGATGGCAGAGGAGGAGTATGGATCATGTCTCGTTTGCGTAAGGTTACACTGCCGGAATTTTATCTTGATTGAATTTCTCTTATGGGAGTTGGGATACCCAGCTAGCATTCTCTGGTATTGTGTGTGTGTTCCCTTTGCGACTCAGGGGGGCTCAGGGAGAAGAAGAGTACCCCTAGCGTTGGTTGGGAGGTACCCATGAGGTCTCAATGGTTAGCAAGCAGGAGTTGGACGGAGCGCAATTGCGGGACAACAACTTCAGATTCTTCTTCTTCGGTTACGGTGCACATGTCTATTTTTTTATTTTTTTTTGTGATTTAGATAAAGGTTTTTGTAAGTGGAATTTATTTCCCAATTAGTAGATTAAGAATTTCACAGGATTGACTGCCAAAGTAAATAACAGATTCTGAGTTTTGAATTCTTCTTAGTCGTTGTCACTTTTAGTAAATTCAAAATTGGAATTTTCATGGTTAGGTAATTTTTTTTTATTGGACTACTATAAGTAAACTGGTGTAATTTTTTTTTTTTTTTAACCCTAACGATTGGATTGAGATCTAAGTCGTGCATGCTAGTTTGAATAATTTAACCTATATCTTGAAATCCTTACACCATGTATTGTGGCGGTGGTTTTTATTTTATGTTTTTATAAGTACTTAGGCAAATATTTTAGTGACTGATAGAGTTAGTTCCATTCGTCATAAGAGTTTTAAAAAAAAACAACCAGTAATTCAATCTTTGAGAATTCAAGACTGGACTTACACACCCGTGTAGAAGTCCACTTATTGGGTGACTAATGCATTTAAATTAAGTTTCAGGATCACACTTACCTTTTTCATAGGTTATATGCTTTATTTAAAAACCAAAGAGGCCAAAATATTATTACAGATTTCATTGAAACACTCACAGTGTTAAACTAATTTACAAGGCTATTGAATTGGTCTTCAATGCTCATGAAGGGTGCAACTTTACAGGAATTGTAAACATTATCACATATATAATAATTCAAATTTGGGTTTGATATTATTATGAAGGGCGCAACTGCACAGGAATTGTAAACATTATCACATATATAGTAATTCGAATTTGGGTTTGATATTATTATGAAGGGCGCAACTGTACAGGAGTCGTTCGTTGATCAGTGGTGAGGGTCATTGCTTATACAGTAACAATGCAGGTCTTACTCCGTATTTGACTTTATAGGTAAATCTTTTTGTAGAGACACACGTTGAGCTTCTCTAGGGTCATTACCCATTTTGATGCGAATTTATGTAGTTTGCCCCCCCAAAAAACATTAGTAACTCAGCCGAACTGTTACACTGGTAGTAAAACCTTCAGGAAAATCTCTAATGGAGATACAAAAGATTGGTTGTTCAATTTAATTTAGTTAGGGAAATCCTTAAATCCAATTCGAGGAAATTCAAAGACGCTCTACAAGTTTAGAATGTCTTAAATTTCCTGCGGTGTAGACAATTGCAATGGGCAACACAAAATGGTGGTTAATTTAGATTCTAAATTAATTATTGTATTTCGATATAGCTTGAGAATCAGAATAAATTACGGGGAAGCTTGAATAACAAAACTCAAAAGATGATATCCAATTAATAAAGAGAATTTATAGTTGGAAACTCCAAGTCTAAGTGTCCTTGATAGAGTTTTTTTAAATTGACAAAAAAATATTATGTAATCATCCACCCAATCTAAATTATTAGTTCCTGTTGTAGGCATAGAGGGACTATAGCGATCGCTAATTCGTTGACTACATATTGGTTTGTCCTTTGACCCGAAATATTTGCAGAATACCTATTGTTGGAGCTATGGAATTAAAAGCATATATTTTTATATAATAAAAAGTACCATATATGTACTGATCTGATTGGATAAGAGATTGGAGGTCTTATTGTCGGCTTCGCTATTCCTAATGTTTTATATGGCAACATATCCAAACTTTTTCTCGTATACAATATTTTTTAATCATATATTTTTCCTCTTTATTGCTTGAAGGTGGATTAATGCTAGCATTAGTTCAAATGTTTGTATTAGCATTTTCTGCTAGCTGAATATATCCGTAAGTTTTGATATGTACTAAGCATATTGAAATGTTTTGATATCCAAGCTTTATAGTGATTGACAATTCCAAAGTTTATAGCGTCTTTGTCAGATGTATTTTTGTTGAAATGTATTGAACCTTATTTCGAGATGCCTCAATAGACCTGTCAACTTAAATGTTTACATGATGCGATGTCCTCCAACAACCTTGACAACTTAAATGTTTGCATACCGTGAGGTCCTTAGACAACCTGACATCCTTAAATGTTTATGTAAATACGCTTCTCGGAGTACATTTTTCCTCGAAATTTTCTATATAGTTACAATGAATTTGCACAGTCTTCTTTGTCCACCGCAAGTTGAATAGCCATTGTATGTTTCATCCTTGTTCTTCCTTTGCAATGCAATTTCGTAATCATTGAAGCTACATACATTGTTTATTGGTTCAATGCGTGCTTCTTCTTCGTTGGTTTCTCGATTGTTGCTTGTTGTTGTTTTGCTCATGACTTGATCTGTGCTTCTGCATTTCATCGTTTTGTATTCCTTGTTTGTTGTTTAGTGTTTGCAGTTTGCAAGTAAGAATGTTTTCTTATTTGGAGTGCCATGCTCCTCGTATGTTTCCGGTTCCTTCTGTTCTTGGGTTGTAGTTTCATAACTGTTGGAGATACATATGTTGTTTATTGGCTCGGTGGTTCTTGCTGGTTCGTTGGTTCGTGGGTTGTTGGTTCTGTTTGTTTGGCTCGAGTTTGCACTTTGGGGCCCTAGGGGTGCATTTCAACTTGTTCGTGCTTTCTTGTTGGTTTGGTGCTTGTTGTTTTCATTTGTTTGATTCGACCTTGCAGGGTTGGGGTCGAGCGATAGTGGTTGGAGCTTTTTTTTTTGGATTATTATTGTTTTTTAGGGTTCTTTACGGTATTCATCCCTTGCACCCAGGAGTCGACATGCAGTTGTGTTATTTGACATGTATTCTGAGGCCGATATCTTTTATTCTGTGAGATTTTGGTGGTGCTTCACTGCTAGCATAAAAGAAAATAGCTGCATGCAAAATTGTTTGAGGATTGCATGGGAAATTGCAATATCCGTTGTTTTTTTGTTGGAATAAAGCATATGTATGCAGGCTACATTTATAAACCATGTATGGTCAGATGTGCCGATATGAAATTACATGTTCTTTCTCCTCTACATAGAGTGTTGTGCACACGATACAATTTGTGTTGTTTTTGAGATATGATATGTGCAAAAACGTTTCTGCAAGATTATATTTGGATGTCTGGAAGCATGTCTGGGTAGTTTGCCACAGAAAACCAAAAACTTGTATCGTGGGCACAATAGTTTGTGTAGAGGATAAAAAACATGTATTTCCATTGGTGGAAGCATATATAGATAAATTTCCACATAAAACCAGAAATCGTTTAGCTATGGCCATGCAATTGCGTGATATTTTGTGTCGTGTAATATATTTTGGGAAGGGAAAAAAAATTACACGTTTACATTCATGGATAGAGAAGCGCAAAGGTTCATGTTTCTGCCTTTCTAGACTGTTCGTTGAGTATGTTTTTGTGTATTTACATATTTCTTGTTCTCTGGAGAATACCAACTTCCATTGATGTTCATTGTATTTTGTGTGTTCCCACATTCAAACAAATAGAATAGCTGGAGAAAATGAGGGAGTCTCCACTGCATCAGTTGAAGATGATATAGAAAGGTGCATGCTTGTACTGTTTTTTCATATTGCATTGTTTTGTATTTCATTTATGGTATGTATATGTGTTCAACTAGTTTATTATATGTACATGTTGTGTGCCTTCCTACATGGTAAGTTATCTTCGTTACATGCCTTCCTACATACTAACCTGCTTCGCTTGCTGTGTTTTCGTTGCATTGCTACATTTAAACAAACATAATAGGTGGAGATGAAAATGGGGTCTTTCGCGGGTAAATAACCCTCTTTCTCTTTCTTTTACATGTATGTCTTCATTATAAGTTATCTTCAATACATGTCTTCTTGCATACTAAGCTAGTTCATGTCTGTTGTGTTTTCGCTGCATTGCTACATTTAAACAAACATAATGGTTGGACAAGACGATGGAATCTTTGGCAGGTAAATAGACTTGTTTCTCTTTCTTTTAAATGTTTGCCTTCATACTAACTTTCCTTCATGTGCATTGCATATTCAATGTTGATGCTTTGAAAAAAATAGGTTGCTTGGACAGGGAGATGAATTGTTTTGTGCAACACCAGAGGGTTCTGTGGTGCAATCTTCTAAAAGGTATACCAAGTCTGCTGGTAAATTAAATATACAAACCAGGCGGGGGCATATAATATTAGACTTGAAAATGATGACTTGGCAGTAATGGGCCTTTCTGCCCTCCCTATTTCTACTTTTTCCAGTTTTATTATCCCTTTTGTTTTATAATTCATTTGCTTAGTGTGCTTTCTGAAAATTCCTTCGTGTGCCAGTTGACGAACCAACGGATTCACATCTTTGGTCGTGCTTCTACGTTATTCCATAGTTACCCACTTTCTTGATTGCGGGTGCCAGGCTGGCAGGTTGAATATTTCTCCCCTAGATTCCGGGGGTCTGCGATATACAGATTGGCCATGGTGCCCCGTGCTCATGCCTTGTTTACTGTTAAACATTTCTCCAGTTAAAAAAAATCATATGCATACAGTTTTATAGTTATTTAGTCCTTCTGATGCACAATATACAATGCATATGCTTGTTTAGTCCTGATGTTCATCTGCACATGCTTGCATCATAAAAAGTTGGACTAGTGACATGGGCATGAGCAGTCAGTCATCTTAGACATCAACAGACCTACAAGGCCAAAGGTAAAGATGCATATGCTTTGCTCTTACTATGTTTACTAAACAAATATCCTGTGGTATATATTCATCTATGGCATGGTGGATATGCTAATGTCATCTGCAATACATGGTTTGTAGCTTGCAAGAAGTATCAACAAGTACAAGCGAGACACTGACTGCGCTGCATGTTCCGCAGACTAAGAGGTGTGGTTGCGAAACTCTGGCTCCATAGTTCATCAAAGCTATGCATGTACTTGTAGATTTATGCCAATAAAAAAAAAATAAAAAAAAATGTGCACTACCATTCACTTTAGTTTTCTTGTTCAAAAAATGTCATCAAGCCTAGAGTTGTGACATCCAAAATAGTGTCAATAGAGGGCTTTAAAAACCATCGATCTAGATAAGTGTTCGTCGGGGACATAATGGTTGTCTATAGCACCTACTTGGACAAGGCAAACAAAATTAGATCCATTATGCGTGCTGACATGATAGACAAGGAGGCCATGATGACAGTGACACTGACTGTTCTTCCATAACTTGTCCAGAAACATGCAGAAAATATATTTCCGCGTAATGGGATATCCATTACAAATTTTAATATATTGCCCAAAATAGTATATGACCATGGTGATTGCGATCGAATTATTTCGCTGAACGAAACAAGCATTGTGGAAAAAATTCCCACTGTTTGTTCAGAATATCATTTCATCTCGGATTCGACTATTAGCCAGCTTGCATAGAGCATTGATATTTACCCAATCAGAACGATTGGGGCAGCTGTCACTTTGGCAAGAAAATTTGGCTTTCAACACATTCTCCATATAAAAGATGGAGAGTCGGACAACAACAAGGCAATGGTACCGCTTTTCATATTCAGTTTTGTCCTTTACTTTCGCATGTGCATGTATCTCGGATAAGTTACACAAATATTGCATTGTTCCATGTTGCAACTACAATTGTTCGATACGTATTCAGATTTGTTTTCATCAATGGAACAACAATTGCATAAAGGGCAGATTCCACTTATGCTATTCAAGAATATAACAAAGAAGAGGGATGTTAGAGAAAGGATCTTTCGGACAACCCAGACAATGTTTGTAAAAGAGTTGCAAGCATATATAGTAGAGGATTTGAAGAAACTAGCTAGCTCTACAACTGTTGTGCGTATACATCCACAAAATCATTCTCGCTTTGCTTATAGAAATAGCCTTGCACAAATTTCTGCGTTTGTTTACTTTTTTTTTTTTTTTTAAGGGGAAGGTGGGGTGCAGTTGTGTATTATATTGTTCAATGTATTAATTCCTATGCTCGTGTTCCTAGGTTGAAGGTGTTTTAGTTGCAGCCAATGTGCACTTGACCTCCTATGAACCTGTATGTCCAAAATGAAACTCCCCTGCTTCTACCTCCTCTTTGATAAGTGATGATACAATTGATTGTCTACGATGCAGTGAAAAATGCCCATATATATATGGACATTGCGTCAATGTTGTTATCCGAACCGTGGGAAAAACAACCGTGCATTGTACGGTTAGGCAACCTCTATTACAAAATGTGCTTCCTAAGTTGGCAGAGTTGTTGTATGAAACTTATTTACAGAAAAAGGCAAGTAGTGTGTACATGTTGCGGGAGCTTCAGATACATAACAAATTCACCTTAAACGAGGACAATGCAATTTTTCATATTGGTTAAAGAAGAGGAATA
>ML790648.1:197885-229213 GCA_009831015.1 Picea engelmannii | reverse complement strand
AAACTTTGGCAGGAAAGGAAAATACCTCATGTGTCTCTGTAATATTTGTTCATCATCCAGATGAATGTTCATTTGAATTGGCTAGCTAGGATTGCACGTGCATAGGATTAGCATGGAAATAAACCCCATATATCCCATGGCCCCAGTTATCTTCTATTGGAAACTTATACCAAATGCAAGAGAAAACGAATGTGGCGGCGTCTTTTCTTTGTATATCAAATTGTTTGGTGCAAAGGCTGATGGGTACTGCTCTATGGAACCTTCTGGGAACTTGCTTGCGGCCTGTTTGAAGTTTGGCTGGTTCTTGGTTATGTGTTTTGTCTATCAATTTGTATACCGTGGAACTCCAACTGTTATTTGGAGGACATAGAACAATATAATTGAATTTTTTAGCCTTCTAGCCCGCAGATCCACCTGATAGTTTCTATGGCGCTGTGACACAAATGTACTATGTGGCTTGTTTTAGCAGATTTCCTTGATCGATGGACTTGGTCAAATTATTGTTATGGAATAATTTTAAATTAACGAATATATAGTGTGTGAAGTGCAATTGTTCTATCATATCAACAAGAGGCCCTTAAAATTCAAATTGGTCGTTGTTTAGGCATTTTTGCTTATTTGATGAACTTGATAAAATTAATGTCCTTGAATAATTTGAAATCAATGAATATATACTGTGCAGAGTGCAATTGTGCTATCATATGAACAAGAGGCCCTTAAAATTGAAATTGGTCCTTGTTATGCTTGCGGTGATAGAATTAAAAAAAAACTGAATTAAAAAAAAAAAACTTTCTTTTGTTTCCTTCATTTTTTAAAAATAAAGCGATTTAACATCCTTTAATAATTTAATGTAATTCACTTGTACAATATCAATATTTAATATTAATAATTTAGTATTTGAAAATAATGTTTTTAGATAAAGTTAGATAGGATGACCATCCCTAAATAATTGCAATCTTGAACCCGCCAGTTGTGGAGTCCTGTCGATTTCTATTTTGCAGAACTCTGAGTGATGTTTGGAGGACACATAACAATAAAAGTGCAATGTTGAGTCAAGAAGCCCACAAGTCCGCCTCTCAATTTGTATATTGCAGAATTATGGGTACTATTTGTAGGACATAGAACAAAAAAGGCTCAATTTTCAACCCACTAGGCCGAGAACCCGCAATCCAAAAAGTGCCTAAGTATGGAATGTGATGCAGGAGCATCCCTCACGACAAGCAAAACCAACGTGGAAGCAGAAGTCAGCTGGAAGACGTCCAACGCAAGTTTTTGAATTTTAAAATTTTCCCTTGAAGTTGATGCACTGAATATAAATGAGATCATTTAATTTAGGCGCCTTGGTAAAAATGTACTCAGACCTCGAGCCATACGCTCTCGTTTGAGATAGACAAAGGCATTTATAGTAGTAGTTGCAGGTAGATAGAATTGAATTCTTAGATTAGACAGTTTTAGAGTCCAAGAGGGAAAACTGAATATAGACACCCTCATTTGTATCATTGTAACATTAGCAACAGGAGCAAGAAGAGTTAGAGCATAGGAGAATGGCAGAGAGCTGAAGAAAAAACCCATGTACAGATCTTGAATTAATAGAAGAAGTTGATTCAGATTCATGGCTATTGTGTTATTCTCTGTGTATGTGTGTTGAATTCTCTACTTATGAATATTACTTCCTGTTATGCATTTATTATCATGATGTGTGTATGATTTCATGTGTTGAGATTGAAATCTGAGAGGAAGTGAGGTGAGTTACAATTGTTTCTATTTGAGCAAGGATTCCTGCAAGGAGTGCAGTTGGAGTCGTCCACAAGGAGTGCGTTGACAGAAGGCTCAGGGAGTTAAACTCTTGTTTTCAATTCTCTCAGAAGCGAAAGTGGTTTGTTAGGGCCGTGCAAGGAGTGCGCAGGCTAAGGAGAGTCTCAGTCGTGACACTAAGTAAAATATTGAAGGACTGCTGCTACGATCATACGTAGAGTCATAGGAAGCTCGAACAGTCGAAGTGTTCGCAGACTTGCCGCAAGGAGTGCATGCAAAGAACCTTGTTGAGGTTGAAGTCATTTTAGCAAAGCTCAGGAAGGATAGGCCTATGAGTCGCTGAAGATCAGTGTAAACAAGTGCGACTGAAGTTGCAAGAAACATTGCAGGGTGGCGAAGTGGCGAAGGGATCTCGTGGAGAGATACTCTTTTCACTTCGTGGGTTATACAAGGAGAAGAAACGGATGGTCGAAATCTCTTGAAGAGATTTCGCGAGATTTCGAGGATCGTCAGATATTTCAGAGGTACAAGGAGGTTACGGCGAGGAGATTCCGAAGGGTACCGAAGTGGTGAGAAGGCTGAGAGCCATCCATATGAGGAGGACAGGTGGCAAAGATCGGTGATCTCACGAACTCAGGAGTTCGCAGAGTGAAAGCCCAAGTATTGGGTGTTCAGAGTCGCGAGGCGCGAGGACGCAAAGCGGCGAGAGATTGGTAGCCATCCATCTGAGAGGACAGGTGGCAGAGATCGGTGATCTCGTGAACTCGGGAGTTCGCAGAGTGAAATCCCAAGTATTGGGTGTTCAAAGTTGTGAGGCCCGAGGACGCGAAGCGGCGAGAGATTTGTAGCCGTCCATTTGAGGGGACAGGTGGCAAGAGATCGGTGATCTCACGAACTCGGGAGTTCACAGGGTAAAGGCCCAAGGATTTGGTGTTAAAGGTCGCGAGGTGGCGAAGGAGCGAGAGGACCATAGCCGTCCATCTAAAAAGGACAGGTGGCAAGAGATCGAGGGATCTCGCGAACTCGGGAGTTCGCAGGTTGAGAGTCCAAACATTTACTACTCAAAGTCGTGAGGATGCGAGGTAGCGAGAGAAGGACAACCGTTGGATCCAGAGCACAGGAGGATCGTTGGATCTGCGCGAGGGATCATGTCTCAGGACCTCGCAAGAAAAGGTCCGGGAAATTGGTCACAGGGATCGCGAGGTTGCGAGATAGCGATATCCCAACAACTGGAGCAGTGTGGGCCATAGCGGAGCGTGAGTGGAATACAGGTGGCACAAAGGATTCGCGAGTCGTGAAGTGACGAGGAGCCGAGACTCGTGTGGACTCCGAGTCGCGAAGTGCCGAGGAGCCGAGATTCTTGTGGACGCGTGGCAGAGCATAAGGTGGGACTGTGCATCTCGGGGACTCGTGAACTAGGAGGGTGAAAACTCGATGGTACAACCGGCGAGGTCGCGAGGTTGCGAGGTCGCGAAGCCACGAGAGGCGCTAACATTAAGCCTAGCCCACGGTTTCATGTGGAAGGAGTCATACCCATATCGCCAGATCGGGTATCGCAAGATTTGGAAGGAAAGTTTGAAGGTTTGAGTCACGAACTCGCGAGATAGCGAGATTTAGCTGATCTCCCGGTAGAAAGGGGGAGATCTCGGGGAAGATTGCTGTGGGTGTAGATTTCCCGATAGGGATATAGAAGAACCTTTGAGTTCTTCGGGCCGAGAATAAGAAGGTCCTGTGAGAGCGGACGTGCCTGGGTGGCGAGACGTCTGCGTCAAAGTGGTATCAGAGCATAGAAAAGTTTCTTTGCTTTCTGTAGCAGAGAAAAAGGAGAGTACACCATGCCGCCAAGAAGAAGAGGTAGACAATCACCTGAGCCAGAGGAAGAAAGGGAATTGTCCAAAGAAAGGGAAATGTTCAGAGAAAGAGGTAGGCAAGTGCAGAATCCAGATATGGAGAGAGAAGTGCGAAATCTTCGTGCCAAAATGGAGGACATGGAGACATCACAAAGGCGAAACGCTGATACAGGAGATATCAGTGAATCCGAAGATGAAGGTGATGCTGGACGTGAAGAAGAAGAAATCCCAACGGAAGATGCAGCCAATGAGCGTTTAATCAAGGCTATTGCTTGGATGAGTTAGAGAACAAAGATGTACATTCCAGCTTATGAAGGGAGTCTGGATGCGGAAGAGCTGTTAGATTGGATTAGAGCTCTAGACACTTACTTCGATTATGAAGATATCGAAGATGATAAGAAGGTCAGACATGCCGTCACAAGATTAAAAGGACATGCATCCTTGTGGTGAGATGAATTGCAAGATGACAGGCGTTGCCAAGGCAAGCAGAAGATTAAGAGCTGGGATAGGATGATAGCCAAGATGAAGGCGAAGTTTATTCCCAGAGACTATCAAATTTCTCTGTTCAGGAGGATGCAGAACCTGAGATAGAAGCTGATGACAGTGAAAGAGTATACAGAGGAATTTTACAGGTTGAATATCAGGGCAGGTCATCGCAAAAGAAATGATGAAAAGGTGGCCAGGTATATGAATGGCCCGAGGTATGAAATTCAAGATGAACTAAATTTGGCGACCATCCAAACTGTGGAGGATGCTTACCAATTGGCTCTGAAAGTTGAGGAGAAGCTGATCCGCAAACAAAGTCAGAGAGGTCGAGGCAGAAGTCATCCCAGAGGCAAAGCAGTTGCCCAAGATAAATACCAGAAGCCCAAGGAGAAATGGAAGAAACCTCAGGGAAAGGTTGAAAGGGGTGGAACCTCACAGAGAAGGCCATATGCTGAGCAAAGAGAACAACATACTGAGCAGAGAGGAGGATATGCTAATAATGATAGGTTTCCTCGTACCAGAGGTAGAGGCAGAGGAAGAGGTGGAGTGATTACATGCTTCATGTGTGGAAAGAATGGGCACAAGTCGTTCGAATGTCCAGAGAAAAAGAAAGAAACTGGGGAGACTCACATCACCGAGGCACAGAGGTGAGATGTTGAGAAAGAATACGCTGAAGGCGAAAGATCGCTAGTGATGCGAAAAGTCCTTTTGACGCCAGAGAAGGAGATGGAGAACTCATCACAGAGGAACAGTCTTTTTAGGACTGCTTGCAAGACCAAGGATAGAGTGTGCAAGGTCATTGTGGACAGTGGAAGCACAGATAATCTCGTTTCAACCGAGATGGTAGAAAAACTGGAGCTGGAGACAATTGATCATCCAAGCCCATGCAAAGTTTCATGGCTACAGAAGGGACATCAGGTAAATGTCACTAAACAGTGCTTAGTTGACATTAAGATAGGGGGATATAATGATAAAATTTTATGTGATGTTATTCCTATGGATGCCTGTCATTTATTGTTGGGTAGACCATGGAAATATGACAGAAATGTAGTTCATGATGGGAGGATGAATACATATACCCTGAAGAAGAATGGGAGGACTCACATGTTGTGTCCAATTGAAGATAAAGGAGTGAAGCCGGAGGTAAACAACAGAGTACTTCTTATGAGTGGGAAGGAACTTCTTACAGAAGTTAAGAAGAAGGATTATCCACAATTCTTTGTGGTCAGAAAACCGAGAATTGTTTTGACTAGCACAAGAGTGGACGATTTGCCAGAAGAAGTTCAGAAACTGCTGGAAGAGTTCGCTGATATTGTGGTGGACGAATTACCTCGTTCATTGCCACCGATGAGGAGCGTGAGTCACCATATATACCTCATACCGGGAGCTAGTTTGCCAAACAAAGCTGCGTATAGGTTGATGCCACAGGAGAATGAAGAGGTTAAAAGACAGGTCCAGGAGTTGTTGGATAAAGGTTTGGTCAGGGAAAGCTTGAGTCCATGTGCTGTTCCAACAGTACTCAGTCCGAAGAAAGACGAAGGCTGGAGGATGTGCATTGATTCAAGAGCCATCAACAAGATAACTATCAGTTATAGATTCCCATTGCCAAGGATGGATGATCTGATGGATTGCTTAAGTGGGGCAATTTTTTTTTCAAAAATAGATTTGAAGAGTGGATATCATCAGATTCGTATGAGAGAAGGTGATGAATGGAAAACAACATTCAAGACAAACGAAGGTTTGTATGAATGGCTTGTCATGCCGTTTGGCTTAACGAATGCACCAAGTACCTTTATGAGGTTGATGAATGAAGTCCTGAAGGATTTCATTGGGAAATTTGTCATTATGTATCTGGATGACATATTGGTTTTCAACAAGACGAAGGATGAACATTTGAAGCATTTGGCTATTGTGATGAGGAAGCTACAGCGGGAGAAGCTGCTGATAAACATGAAGAAGTCCTCATTCATGAAGACAAAACTCATTTATTTGGGGTTTGTTATATCTGCAAATGAATTGAGGATGGATCCAGATAAGGTGGAGGTGATCAAGAATTGGCCATCACCGAGGAATGTATTTGAGGTGAGGAGTTTCCATGGACTAGCTAGTTTCTACCGAAAATTCATTAGGAATTTCAGTGGAATTAGCGCAGCAATGATGGATACAGTCAAGAAAAGACATAAATATTTTCACTGGACTGAAGAGGCTGAGAAGAGTTTCAATTGATTGAAATGGAAGATTACAGAGAAACCGGTTTTGGTGTTGCCAGATTTTCAGAAGACATTTCAGGTGAAATGTGATGCAAGCGGGTTTGCAATAGGAGCGGTCTTGAGTCAGGAAGATAGGCCGATTGCATATTTCAGTGAGAAGCTGAATGAGGCGAAAGAGAAATATTCCACATATGATAAGGAATTCTATGCCATCATACAGGCATTGAAGAAATGGAGGCACTATTTGATTCCAAAAGAATTTGTTTTATATAGTGATAACCATGCATTACAATTTGTGACTCAACAGGAAAAGTTGAATCAGAGGCATGTTAAATGGGTTGAATACATGCAAAATTTCACTTTTGTGATAAAACATATTTCTGGTACTGCTAACAAAGTTGTTGATGCTTTGAGCAGGAAGTGTTTACTGTTGCAGAAGTTCAAAGTCAGGATGTTAGGCTTTGCTGATCTTAAGGACATGTATGCAGATGATTCAGACTTTAAGGAAGCTTATGAAGCAGCTGAGAATCCAGTTCTCAGAGACCGAAGCCAGTGGATAGAGTACGAGATCTAGGACAGATTTTTGTTCAAAGGCAATCAACTGTGTATTCCAAATTGCTCCATGAGGGAGAACTTGTTGAAAGAGAAGCACAGTGGTGGATTGGCAGGTCATTTTGGCCATGATAAGACATTTGCAAAGATGAGCGAGTCATACTTTTGGCTAGGGATGTAGTTAGAAGTCAATAGGTTTGTGGACAAATGCAGGATTTACCAGCATTCAAAAGGAAGAAAGCAGAATGCAGGTTTTTATCAACCATTGCCCATACCTGAGAAGCCATGGGATGAAATAAACATGGACTTCGTGTTGGGGTTGCCGAGGACACAAAGAGGTGTTGATTCCATCTTTGTGGTAGTTGACAGGATTTCTAAGATGGCACACTTCATTCCATGCCAGAAGACCAGCGATGCGACTCACATCGCAAACTTGTTTTTCAAAGAGATTGTTCGACTCCATGGATTGATGAAAAGCATAGTTTCAGACAGAGACACAAAATTCATAGGGCATTTCTGGAGAACACTGTGGAAGAAGCTAGGGACTAATTTGATGTTTAGTTCTGCTTATCATCCTCAGATGGATGGGCAGACAGAGGTGGTCAACAGAAGTCAGGGAGACTTGTTGAGGAGCTTGGTGACAGAGCACCATAGCAGTTGGGACAATGTGTTGCCACAGGTAGAGTTCACATACAATGATTCAGTGAACAAGAGCATAGGAAAAAGTCCATTTCAGATTGTATATGGAGTGCAGCCGAGAGGAGTTTCTGAACTGAGGGATTCAGAATAGACAGATACTAGCAGTGCTAGTGTAGTAGAATTCGTTGAAGCGATGAAAGAACTTCACAGCCAGGTGAAGGAGCGACTGTTGAAGTCAAGTCAGGAGTACAAGCGTAGAGCAGATCAACATCGGAGACAACTTCAGTTTGAAGTTGGTGATCTAGTTTTGGCATATTTGAGGAAGGAAAGGTTCCCAAGAGGAACATACAACAAGCTGAAGATGAAGAAAATTGGGTCATGCAAGGTCTTGAAGAAAATGGGACAGAATGCTTATGAAATTGAGTTACCAGAGGACATTGGAATAACTCCGATATTTAATGTTTCGGATTTATATCCATATAGAGCTGATGAAGCAGGAGTAGAAGGTGATGATCAACCAAAGGTCCAATGGTAGAAGCAGATGCCAGTTGCAGAGAAGCCACAGATGGAGTAGATACTGAATAAAAGAGTGGGTAAGAAAACCAGGAGGAAAGAATATTTTGAATATTTGGTTAAGTGGAAGGGACATCCAGTTGAAGATGCCAGCTGGGAGACTGAAGCAGAAATTTTGAAGCATGGACATACCATGCAGGATCTCATGGATAGGAGCCCATGCAAATTTTCAAGCGAGGGAGTATGATGCAGGAGCATCCCTCACGACAAGCAAAACCAACGTGGAAGCAGAAGCCAGCTGGAAGACGTCCATCGCAAGTTTTTGAATTTTTAAATTTTCCCTTGAAGTTGATGCGCTGAATATAAATGAGATCATTTAATTTAGGTGCCTTGGTAAAAATGTACTCAGACCTCGAGCCATACGCTCTCGTCTGAGATAGACAGAGGCATTTATAGTAGTAGTTGCAGGTAGATAGAATTGAATTCTTAGATTAGACAGTTTTAGAGTCCAAGAGGGAAAACCGAATATAGACACCCTCATTTGTATCATTGTAACATTAGCAACAGGATAAAGAAGAGTTAGAGCATAGGAGAATATCATAGAGCTGAAGAAAACACCCATGTACAGATCTTGAATTAATAGAAGAAGTTGATTCAGATTCATGGCTGTTGTGTTATTCTCTGTGTATGTGTGTTGAATGCTCTGCTTATGAATATTACTTCCTGTTATGCATTTATTATCATGCTGTGTGTATGAGTTCATGTGTCGAGATTGAAATCTGAGAGGAAGTGAGGTGAGTTACAATTGTTTCTCTTTGAGCAAGGATTCCTGCAAGGAGTGCAGCTGGAGTCGTCCGCAAGGAGTGCATTGACAGAAGGCTCAGGGAGTTAAAATCTTGTTTTCAATTCTCTCAGAAGCGAAAGTGGTTTGTTAGGGCCATGCAAGGAGTGCGCAGGCTAAGGAGAGTCTCAGTCGTGACACTGAGTGAAATATTGAAGGACTGCTGCTGCGAGCATACACAGAGTCATAGGAAGCTCGAACAGTCGAAGTGTTCGCAGACTTGCCACAAAGAGTGCGTGCAAAGAACCTTGTTGAGGTTGAAGTCATTTTAGCAAAGCTCAGGAAGGATAGGCCTCTGAGTCACTGAATATCAGTGTAAACAAGTGCGACTGAAGTTGCAAGAAACGTCGCAGGGTGGCGAAGTGGCGAAGGGATCTCATGGAGAGATACTCTTTTCACTTCGTGGGTTATACAAGGAGAAGAAATGGACGGTCGAAATCTCTTGAAGAGATTTCACGAGATTCCGAGGATCGTCAGATATTTCAGAGGTACAAGGAGGTTACAGCGAGGAGATTCCAAAGGGTACCGAAGTGGCGAGAAGGCTGAGAGCCGTCCATCTGAGGAGGACAGGTGGCAGAGATCGGTGATCTCGTGAACTCGTGAGTTCACAGAGTGAAATGCCAAGTATTGGGTGTTCAGAGTCGTGAGCCGCGAGGACGCGAAGTGGTGAGAGATTGGTAGCCGTCCATCTGAGAGGACAGGTGGCAGAGATCAGTGATCTTGCGAACTCGGGAGTTCGCAGAGTGAAAGCCCAAGTATTGGGCGTTCAAAGTCGCAAGGCGCGAGCACTCAAAGCGATGAGAGATTTGTAGCCGTCCATCTAAGGGGACAGGTGGCAAGAGATCGGTGATCTCACGAACTCGGGAGTTCGCAGGGTAAAGGCCCAAGGATTTGGTGTTAAAGGTCACGAGGCGGCGAAGGAGCGAGAGGACCGTAGCCATCCATCTGAAAAGGACAGGTGGTGAGATATAGAGGGATCTCGCGAACTCGGGAGTTCGCAGGTTGAGAGTCCAAACATTTGCTACTCAAATTCGTGAGGATGCGAGGTAGCGAGAGAAGGACAACCGTTGGATCCAGAGCACAGGAGGACCGTTGGATCTATGCGAGGGATTGTGTCTCGGGACCTCGCAAGAAAAGGTCCAGGAAATTGGTCACAGGGATCGCGAGGTTGCGAGATAACGATATCCCGACAGCTGGAGCAGTGTGAGCCATAGTGGAGCGCGAGTGGAATAGAGGTGGCACAAAGGATTCACGAGTCGCGAAGTGCCGAGGAGCCGAGACTCGTGTGGACGTCGAGTCGTGAAGTGCCGAGGAGCCGAGATTCTTGTGGATGCGTGGAAGAGCATAAGGTGGTACCGCGCATCTCTGGGACTCGTGAACTAGGAGGGTGAAAACTCGATGGTACAACCGGCGAGGTCGCGAGATCGCAAAGCCGCGAGAGGCGCTAACATTAAGCCTAGCCCACGGTTGCATGTGGAAGGAGTCATACCCGTATCGCCAGATCGGGTATCGCAAGATTTGGAAGGAAAGTTTGAAGGTTTGAGTCACGAACTCGCGAGATAGCGAGATTTAGCTGAACTCCTGGTAGAAAGGGGAAGATCTCAGGGAAGATTGTTGTGGGTGTAGATTTCCTGATAGGGAAATAGAAGAACCATTGAGTTCTTCGGGCCGAGAATAAGAAGGTCCTGTGAGAGCGGACGTGCCTGGGTGGCGAGACGTCTGCGTCAGAATGAGGGATCCGCATATGCTCTATAAAATCTCATGTCCATACTTTATAAAAGTACATGTTTACTATGTATTGATCATTTGTTAGAATACTTTTATATCACTCGCCCGAACAGATTGTACAAACTTTCTTGTCTAATTAAATTTTTCAATATCAATATTTAATATTAATAATTTACCTCGAGTCCATCTGTCAATCTGTATATTGTGGAACTCCGAGTGCTATTTGGAGGACATGGAACAATTAAAGTGAAATGTTGACCAGCCAACCTGCAGGTCTGGTTGTCAATTTGTATATCGCAGAATTGTGGGTGCTATTTGTAGAGCACAGAACAATAGAGACCCAATTTTCAGCCCGTCAGCCCGAGAGCCCCCGATCCAAAAAAGTGGCTAAATATGGAATTAATACGGAATCCCTACAGGACAATAGAAGTGAAATGTTGAGCCAACCAGCCCGCAAGTCCGCCTATCAATTTGTATATCGCAGAAGTCTGGGTGCTATTTGTAGGACACAGAACAATAGAGGTTCAATTTTCAGCCCGCCAGGCCGAGAACCTGCGATCCAAAAAGTGCCTAAGTATGGAATGAGGGAGCCACATATGCTCTATAAAATCTCATGTTGAGTCAAGCAGCCCGAAAATCCGCCTGTCAATTTGTATATCACGGAAGTCTGGATGCTATTTGTAGGACACAGAACAAAAAAGGCTCAATTTTCAGCCCGCTAGGCTGAGAACCCGCGATCCAAAAAGTGCCTAAGTATGGAATGAGGGATCTGCATATGCTCTATAAAATATCATGTCCATACTTTATAAAAGTACATGTTTACTATGTATTGCTCGTTTGTCAGAATACTTTTATATCACTTGCCCGACCAGATTGTACAAACTTTCTCATCTAATTAAATTCTGCAATATCAATATTTAATATTAATAATTTACCTAGAGTCCATTTTTCAATTTGTATATTGCAGAACTCTGAGTGCTATTTGGAGCACACAGAACAATGAAAGTGCAATGTTGACCATCCAGCCCGTAGGTCTGGTTGTGAATTTGTATATCGCAGAATTGTGGGTGCTATTTGTAGAGCGCGAAACAATAGAGGCCAAATTTTCATCCCGAGAGGCCCCGATCCAAAAAAGTGACTAAATATGGAATTAATATAGAATCACTACAGGACAATAAAAGTGCAATGTTGAGCCAACCAGCCCGCAAGTCCGCCTGTCAATTTGTGTATTGCAGAAGTCTGGGTGCTATTTGTAGGACACAAAACAATAGAGGTTCAATTTTCAGCCCGCCAGGCCAAGAACCCGCGATCCGAAAAGTGCCTAAGTATGGAATGAGGGATCCACATATGCTCTATAAAATCTCATGTACATACTTTGTAAAAGTACATGTTTACTATGTATTGCTCGTTTGTCAGAAAAGTTTTATATCACTTGCCCGACTAGCTTGTACAAACTTTGTCGTCTAATTAAATTTTGCAATATCAATATGTAATATTAATAATTTAGTGTTCAAAATAATGTTTTTAGATATGTTACATAGTTGATAGGGATTTCCATCCGTAAACAATGGAAAACTTGAACCCGCCAGCCCTCGAGTCCATCTTTCAATTTGTATATCGCGGAACTCCGAGTGCTATTTGGAGGACACAGAACAATGAAATTGCAATGTTGAGCCAGACAACCCACAGGTCCACTTGTCAATTTGTATATTGCATAATTGTGGGTGCTATTTGTAGAGTGCAGAACAATAGAGCCCAATTTTCAGCCCGCCAGCTCGAGAGCCGCGGATCCAAAAAAGTGGCTAAATATGGAATGGCAGATCTGTACATGATCTATAAAAATCTCATGTCCATAGTTTATAAGAGTACATACTTAGTATGTATTACTCATTTTTCAGAAAACTTGTAAGTGCGGAAGATGGAGGATTCATGACTTCATATTTCACTTACTTTTATATCACCAACCCGACCGAACGCTTGACCGTTTGATATTGTAATAAATGAATATAAACTGGCCCAAGTCCAATTGTGCTATGACATGTATACAAGTCCCTTAAAATTCAAATAGCTAGCAAGTCTGCTTGTCAATTTGTATATCGCGGAAATGTGGGTGTTATTTGTAGGGCACAGAACAACAGAGGGCCAATTTTGAACCTGCCAGCCCGAGAACCCGCCATCCAAATAGTGGCGAAGTATGGAATGAGGGATCCATACATGCTCTATAAAATATCATGTCCATAGTTTTGAGAAGTACATCTTTACTATGTACCACTTGTTTCCTCTGAAACAATAGAACTGCAATGTTGAGCGACCCAGTCCGTAGCTTCGACAATAAATTTGTATATTGTAGGACTCTGGGTGCTATTTGTAGAATATGTATCAATAGAGGCCCGACTTTGAGCTCGCCAGACCGAGAACCTGCAATTGAAAAAGTGGCCGAGTATGAAATGCGGGATCCGTACAAAATCTATAAGAACCACGTGTCCATACCTTGTCAGAGTTGAATTCCAATTATGCTATTACATCAACATGAGGCCCTTAAAATTGAAATAGTCCGCAAATGGGCTTGTCAATTTGTATATCGCAAAAATCTAGGTGCTGTTTGTAGAGCAGGGAACAATGAAGCCCCACTTTTGAGCCAACCAGGTCGTGAGTCCATTGGTAGTTTTATAGAGTTCATAGGGATCACCACCCGTACACACTCGCAAGGTTGGGCCCTCCAGCCCTACAGTCCATCTATGAATTTGTATATGGATAAACTTCATCTATTGTTTGAATGACACGAAACCATAGAAATGAAATTTTGTACGAAACGTTTGTGGCTTCCAGCCCTGGAGTCCATCTGCCAATTTGTATATTGTGGAACTACGAGTACTGTTTGTATGAAAAGAAACAAAAGGAGTGCAATTTTGAGCGAGACACCCCGCAGGTCTGATGGCCAATTTGTATATCACAGAATTCTAAATGCTATTTGCAGGGTAGGGAACAATGGATACCCAATTTAGAGCCCGCCAGTCTGAGAACCCATGATCCAAAAAGTGGCTAAGTAGATATTTAGTGTGTATTACTCGTTTTTCTGAAAATTTCTAGTTTCTCTTTTCTCTCTGCTTTTCTTCTTTGAAACGTGGGTTCTTGCACAGGCAACTTTAACATTTCATTTTCGTTGTTCCGTCGCCTGCGACTACCACCCCGAATTTCGCGATTTACAAATTTGCAGTTTTCATTAACACTCTGCAATATTTTAATGTTTAAAAAAAAGAAAGAGTTTCTAGGGAGTAATTATATATATATGTAAATATAATTTTTAAATATGATGTTTTTATTTTTATTTTATTTTTAAATATGATTTCGAAGAACATTATCAATATAGACTCGTATAATTTCGCTTTCTGTTTGGTTGGTCCTTTTATAAATTCCGCGACATATAAATTGACGGTCGATATCTTTCATTGAGATGCAATATGACCATCGGCCCTTCACGTCTCCTGGGTATATCTTCTACCATTTTTCTTTTGTAACCCGTTCGACCTCTTTTCATACTTAGGTATTTCTTGGAATCAGTTTCTCCATTTCCGCTGCCTTCGTACTTGTTTCCATATGTGCAATAATTAAGCTTTAATGGTAGTAGTCATCCTACAGGAACCGTTAACATTGTCACTAATGTCCGAAAATCCGGAGAAGATTTGTCATTACTACGAATTAAACTAATATTTGCACACAAGTATGTTATGCTTTCCAAGTATTCATTTCAAAGACGATGCAATATTTTTTTTTGTTCGCCGGTGGGTTGGCGCTTTTAAGAAATTTCTAATTCTTAATCTCTGTTTGTCATCATCACCACCTTCACACTTTTTCCTAATTGTGCAATTAGTGAGCTATGATGGTGACAACTCATTCCACACAAACCCTAGAGCTTGTCATTGATCATCAAAAGGCTTGAGGAGATATTCCATTGATACACATTAAACCATAATTTGCGGAGGGTTATATTATCCCTCCCTGATTTTCATTTCAAACATTATCTCCAGCAAACGAAAATTCTTAATAACTTGTGGCAACATTTCTGTCCAGACACAGTAAACACATTGGGGCATAATGGCCAGAGGTTCCACTATTCCAGGGCATATTCTTACTATTCATATCCCTTTGCCCAGGAGAAAAAAGGAGATGGCCCGTTGGTACACCGAGAGATATATTTCAAGCCAAAGAATTCCAAGGCAACCCTGGCTCCTCACAGAACCTGCCAAGTTGCATTCATGGCTGTCGCAGAAGTTGATGTCATGAATTCTGAGCCGGAAGAAGATGATATGATGGGCGATGATACGATAATGGATGATGGCAATGCAGAGAATATTCCCACTCCTGCGCCCAAATTGAAATCAACCATAATAGACAGAAATTCCCTGCTTGGTGATGGAGGTCCTGACAACACCAAAAGGAGTTTCAGAAAAGAAACTGATGGTAAACGCAATAGCCACTTTGCAGTGCGAAAGTAGGAATTCCAGAGTTCCAAATTAGTCTGTTCTGGGCAGAAGAGTTTCACTGTAAAGTAATGATATGTTGATGTTTTCAAGCCAAAAAATTATTGATTGAAATCTTCGAGAATCAGGTCCAAAACTCTTGCTCCTGCAAGGAATTTTTCTACTAGTCATCTCCTTCCACCCAGAATGGACTAATTTGGCCCTTTGGAATTGCACGTGCAACCTGTGCTCCTGAATTTTTTTGGACTATGCAGAGGCGATTTCAGCTAAGGGCTATTCCATTTTCCCTGCAATGTTTTTCGTCTTCTTCCTCACGGGAAGCTTATGAAAACTATCAATTTCAGCACATGATGATTCATCAAGCAGAAAACTGCAAGGATCTTGCATATTGCGGATCCCATGCTTGTGTTTGTCGCAGATACGTTCAATGTTTTAGCCCAAATAACTGGGTCCAATTTATAAGGATATATGTACAATACTCGATGTTTTTCTTATTTTTTTTAATGGATTTGCTATTAAAAAATATTTTCCTTTGACTCTTCATTGTTGCTTCTTTTCTGGATTTAACGCATTTTCTCATTGGCATGGCTCGGTTCTCTCGTACTTCTTTGATATTGTGTTTTCTTGGGTTATTTTTTTCTAAAATGGAACATCTAACAATTATATGACAATGTACTGTGTCAATCCACCAACCTTTTATGCAAACAAAAAATGGATTACACAGTTTTAAACCAATGTTCAATTCTATTCGGAATGCAGATAGAACATAGCAATACCAATGCACAATGTTGTAGCGAAATCGTTATTCTTGTTCCTAGACATGCAATTATTAAGTTTTAATTCTCACAACCCATAATGCAAGAAGTTTAATACTTGAGTTAATATGTTGTAGTCATGGAAGAATGTATCAAGAACACATTTACACCCACACGTTCCAATAAAATCTAATCTTAAACAAAGCATTTGCTGGCAATTAGTAGAAAATGAAGTTTAGTAGTTAAGTTAATATGTTACAGTCATGGAAGAATGTATGAAGAACATATTTACATGCACACGTTGCAATAAAATATAATCTTGAACAATGCATTTGATGACAATTAGTAGAAAATGATGGTTTTGCAACAATGGGGCTTCTTTGAAACCAATTCGCGCTTACGAAAAATGCCTTCCGCTTGTTACATATTTGTCGACATTTCACTTCTACTTTTCCGTGACCTCCAAACAACATTCGAGGCTCCACGATATACAAATTGACAGACGGTCTCCAGGGCTGGCGAGCTCAAGATTCCCTTTCTTTACGGATGGAAAAGTGCTAAAACGAGCCATACCACATTTGCGGCACACAAGTTATATTAAAGGGAAAAGTATTTCCTCTATAGTTCTGTGTCTTGCAAACAATATCCACAATTATGCACTATACAAATTGACAGTCGGACTTGCCCTCTTCCGTGGTATATATTTTGCATTGAAAAATTTCGAGAAATACAATTTAACCACCAGGTCCTCGCATATTTTGTGGTTGTCACCCCATTTTGAAGCCGGTCTGTCTACTTTCCATACTTCACCATTTCTTCAAATTTCTTTTGCAGATCGTTGGTTTGGCAGGTTGGAGAAATATTTAGTTTGTAGTCGTTGTCTCCTGTGCTCGCGCCCCTTTTGAATTAACAGTTTCCAATTATATATAAGATCTTATTGCTACACATGCAATTAGAAATTTCCCTATTCCAGACTTGGCCACTTTTCCGGAATTCCGCAAATATACAAACCGACCGTTGAACTTCCCCATCGTGATCTCTTCCATTTTACACATTTTGCACTCAAAAATTCTGATACATGAAATTTTTCGTGCAACACTAGGTTGTCCTGAGTATCCCCGTAATCCTTTTTTGAATCCCGTTCGACTGCTTTTCAGAGCTTTCCATTCTTTCCTTTCTCTCCGCCATCTCCGTCACCTTCACACTTTTCTATAATAAAATAAAACACACACACACACACACACACACACATATATATCTTGTTTCTAAATATGGAATTACTGGCATTTAATTCTAACAAGTCATCATGCAAAAACCGTATAAATTGTCATTGATGGGTAAAAGGCTCGAGGAGATCTCGTATTGATGCGCATTAAACCAAAATTTGTGGGGGGATTATACTATCCCTTCCGAGTGTTGATTTCAAAATCATGAAATATCGTTCGCACGTCGTGGCCTTCTCACGTTCACGAAACCTCCAATCTTTAATTTCTCTTCGTCGTACCCGCCACCTTCGCATTTCTAAATATGCATTAAATAATATTTACTTCTAACAGTTCATCATGCACCACCCATACAGATTTTCATTACTCAGCGAAAGGCTCAAGGAGCTTTCCTATTCATAAGCATTTAACCAAGATTTAGCGAAGAGTTGCATTATTGGCTCTAATTGTTCATTTAAACCATCATCTACAACAAATCAGTGTTCTCATAAACCTATGGAATCAGCTCGACAACAGTTCTATGGAGATACACTCAACATCTTCGGGCACGAGGACCAAAACTTCCAATGGTCCAGGGCATATTCTTATTACTCAACCTCTGTTGCAGAGAACCAAGTAATTTGGACCTCTAGGATTTCTCATGCAGATTGTGTCCTTGAGGTTTTTTACTGTAAGGACCTCGTCCTTGGTGCTCCAATCAATTTATTTTAGAGAAAAGAATTATTCCATTGTGGGACCTCTCTTCTATTTCTTTGTCTCCTCAGGTCTTCCGCCAGATGCTAAAATTGTCGGAGCCAACATTGACGTTCAGAGGAGAAGATTGCAAACAGTTCCTAGCAAAACATAATAACGGATTGGACCTCTTTCCCCATTTTTTGGAAAACCTTCTTCTAGTTCCTGAAGATATTACAAGCATGCAGGTTAGTTCATTTATAAATCCATTTCGTGAAATTGTCTGGTTGTTTACAAGAATAACTAGACAGGAGTCCACAACAACTGTTTCTCGCATGGCTCTTTATATTTTGTATTTCACAGTCAACAAACAAGCCATTTTTTATTGGGGCAGGTTAATTTCCCATGAAATCTATTCCCAATTGTCAAGCTACAAAAGGAAAAAGAAATTTTATATAACGTCCTATTTAGTTTTTGCAATAGCGCATTCCTGTTGATTTCCGCAACTGTCTCTGTCCAAGAATGTCAACTGTGAATTGCACCCAGTAACATTCCAGTACCATGCCTTGTGGAAGCATAAGGCTTCCCACTATTTTTATGAGGTTTTTAATGGCTTCTTGTATGTTTTCAAAGTTTTGTTGTTAGGAGAAGATACTCCCCGCATATCCTGAACAGGCAACTAGTTTTTTGGACAAGAAGGGGACACTCAAACTTTTGGATAATTACACTGTGATAAGAATTTTTGGCTCCACGGAACAACCTTCTCTCCTTCCATGTCACATTACAGACAAAATTTTTGTTGTAGAAGTAGCACGTCAATACAACTACTGGTTCCATCTGTTCCAAAAGAAGAAAAAAAAATAGTTCATTCCTTTGCCTTGGAAAGTAGGGGAGTTCGTGTTGAAAAACGTCAACAAAATTGACGATTTCGCAGCACATTCTAGCTTCTCCAACCTGATATATACTGAAATCATAAGAGGGTTTGACCCTTATAATATTTTTCGACAACATTTACAAACACTTGGCTTCGACAATTGTTTTTTAAATAAACACCTGCCCAAAAATAGAGGTAGTGGCGACAACGGTCCTGCCTCTGATGCTGATGACGTGGACACAGTGCAAAGCTACACTAAATTGTACACGCAACAAGAGAAAGGTCCTAGTGACAAGAGTGTTCAATCCACAAATACCACTTCAAAAAGTACAGCATCCCGGAGCATCGCTCCAACGACCCACCACACCAATAAAGAAACTCAGAGTTCTTCAAATGAAGGAGAAGATAACGACCCTCCTCATTCTAAAATTGATAGTTCTCACAAGCTTCTAGTAGAGAAGAAGATAAAAACAAAATTGGGGTAGGCGGAAGAGCTGGAAATTCAGAGTGAGAACATGGAACTTGACACTGATATGGATAACATGATCCGCTTCCTTGATCAGCCCAAAGACCCCATCCACCATAGCCATACAATGGACATATCTGTCACCAAAAATTTTGACGAAGATAAATCCTTCGTGTTCCAGAGCGTTGTTTTTGATAGCCAATCCAAAAAATTGATAATTGAGAAAACAAATGTTAAAAATAAGAAAGACAAATCTCATTTAGAGGTTCACGTTGCCAACATGCGACCGTCCCAAATCTGTAAACTTCAGACCGTGAGCGGAGAAGCACTTCATGATTCCATTGGAAGCATGGAGACCAAGAATGCCAGACTGAAGAACCGGGTCAAGGAATTGGAAGACGCTTTCATTCCTATGCCATTGCTTGTCAATCCTTTGGCAATAGCTAGGCCTGGCACCCCTACACCCAATGTAAAAGCATCCTCCACCCTCCTCGCATCATGTAAATGATATGTGGAGAATAATATCAAAACAATAATGGAACTGGTTATTGAGGCATGGAAAAGATCACAAACCATCACTTCCCTTGGAACCAGGGCTCATATTTTGCTCGAGTTTTTGCAAGCTGAGTTAAAAGATGAAGAAAATTTATTTTTAAAAATGATCATTCATTTTGGCAAGATTGTCAACAATATGACAGAAACAAAAAAAAGAGAGGAATATCTTCCATCCAAAAAATGGATTAGTCAATTGAATTCATGTTGGAAAGAAAAAGTGAAGAACATGCATCTCATTGTTCAGTCATGTGAACAAGCCATATCGAAGAAAGATAAATTATTCACAAGGCTATCAAATATAGAATTAGCCGAGAAAACCAACGACTTCCAAGACCGCGACTTGATCACAAACTCCTTGCCCTTAACCAGACGAGAGTTTGATAAACATGTTGCTATGTTTAAGGCCTTGTCTTTGGAAACGTTTTACAACATTCTTCAATTTGATCAAGCTCACGTCCACGACTGGCTAGTCAAATATGCAATACAGAATGAGGAAATTCATCAGTCTCTCTGTAATCTTTCTATCAACTTTTGAGAATTAGAAAATGATCTTTTCAACACAAAAATCCGGAATGAGATCAACATCGCCCCAATGAGAAGATACATTGAAGAATGGCTCGAAAGGAAATTGAAATAGGCTGCCGATGAAAGACAACATGCAATTGCCAACATTCCAGTAGCAGTCGAGGACATCCTTGAAACCGCAGTCGTCGACGACATTAATGAAATGACATCCACAAGAAAATAACCAAAGGGCTCAGATGTACCCTCACTGTAAGTTTACTAATCACATCCTTCTTTGTTTATCAACCCACTTATTCCAGTTTCTTAAATAGAGATGTATAGGCAAACACTTATACCTTTCCATTTATTTATTTTTGCAGGTATTGCACTCTATCTTCTTTCTACAATCCTGTTTCTTGTACATATTTTTTCAATGGTCCACGGGAGCCCTAATCCAAGTCTACATGAAAAATGCATTGAAATTCCGTTTTATATGTAACAAACTTTAATTTCTCTGTATATTTCAAAATTTCCAGTAGTATGTAACAAACTTTTATTTTTGGACATATTTCAAATAAAAATGCATTTAAATTTTTATATCTTACAAACTTTATTCTTATCTTTCACCAGTCTGTATCACAAATGCATTTAATTTTTAATATGTTACAGATTTTTATTTTTATCTTTCACCACTCTGTATGACAATTGCATTTAATTTTCTATATGTTACAAACTTTTTATTTTTATTTTTTTTATTTCAAAATAAATGGTGCTCTACAATGCAAGCGTCATTTACTTATACCCCATGTTCACAAATGCATTCAAATTTTTATGTTTCTTCTCCTTTTAATTTTATGTCTTCATATATTTTTATCTTTCACCAGTCTGTATGACAAATGCATTTAAATTTCCAAATTTATTCTTCTACTATCAACAAATTTGTACTTTGTTATATACTTTCAAAAAATATATGTTTGCTATATAAATTCAAAAAATAGATTGTGCTCTCCCTGCCAAACGTCATTTACTTTTTCCCCATGTTCCGTGATATATATTTTGCACACAACATTTTCGTGATATACATTTTGCACCGAACACTTTGTTTCATTTACATATCGACCTCATTTTCTACATTTTGCTTTCTAACCTCGTTGACAGAGACTACACTGCCACACAACCTTGTTAATTTAAATATTCGTTGACTACTCCTTATGAAGAAATTTGGAACTTGGATGATCCTTTGGTTGGAATAAGAATATGCATGCTTACCAATGGAATTCTTCCACTCATTGAGCAAAATAAGGAAAAGATAGCGATGACCCGCATAATTAAAGTTTGGAATTTATATAATTATTGAAGGAATTTATTGAAGTATTATATAAAGTTAATAATTATGGTGAGTGGTATATGATAATTGAGTTATTATATACCTTTACATTAAACCAATAAAAAATAAAATAAAATTTAAGTGGTTAGTACGGGTTCCATTAAACTGATAATGTTGTAATGCAGTTGTTGCCTTTAGAAACAATTTCTATTATAAAGAATTATAAGTAAAAATATTATTAAAGGATTCTATTATGTTTTGTTATTGATACAAGTATTATTATTTATACTATTATAACATAATTATTACTGAGTCACTAGGTGCATTTTATGGGAATCTGTTAGCATCAGAAGTCACTCCTGGATTGCTTGCAGGAGCAGAGCCTGACACCCATCAGTTTAATGTCACGATTTGTTTAAAGAGGGGTGATCAAATGGAAGCAAACTCGGAACAATATCGTCTCAACTCAGAAACTAGGCCAGGCGTGCACAGGCGAGTGAGGTCTTAGATAAACTTCAAACAGTGAGTCGTAGTAAGGGTGAGTAGGGGGAAGACTTGCATGAGAAAAGTGCGAAGGTCTGTCATAAACATCAGGTTTGTAACAGACTGGAGAAGAAAACATTCGAACGCAAGATCCTCTTACATTCAAACACAGAAGACCAGAGAATACAATAATGTCACAACAAATCCTTTATCATAACATAACTGCAACAATCCACGCGAATCATTCGATCATGAACTCTCTGATATAAGATGAAAGCCTAGATGGAAAAGGGAGAACTGTTTGTCATAAAACAAGAAATCTCAAACATAGATACATAACCCAGAGAACTAGAATGTTTGCTGAAACTTTACAGTCAGGAGCTTAGCTCTACCATCGATAGATATAAAAAATGGCGAAAATGCCTTCATATACTCAGAACAACAACAACAGTGGAACCGAGACATTGCATTGAAAGATTTGCATCTGCATGGCTTCTAACAGTCAACATCTGAAATATCGTGCAACTTATGTCAGACGCAATCTAACTCTTGACAGTTCCAACGGCGAATCGACGTGCCTTTAATTCATTGCCGTGCTTTCCCATTATGGTGGAGGCGATGTCTAACCACCACCAACCGCTTCAATAACTGCTTCATCGGGATTGAGGATGGCCTGGTCAACTTGGCAGCTTCGGGACGCAGAGGGCCTCCTGCGCTGCCACCTGGAATAACTGACTGGCTTAAAGAATAGGCATGGAGGCCAGCGCGGAAGAAGGGGCACGAGAACGGAGTGATGGGGCCAGAACTGCGAGGGGAAATAAAGAAGAGATGAGGTGTAAGAGAGGTGGTGGGGGAGACATGTGGCGAAATATGATAAGTGGAAGGAGCAGGACAAGGCATAATGGGTGCACTTGCGGTAGGAGGCTGTCGTGGAAAGAGGTGGGACACGTGGCAGGTGATGGATGGAGGGTGAGTTGGGAAAGGGACCATGTGGACCAAGAGAGGGGGAAGCGATAGATGTCGGAGGATGAGGAGATGGCAGAAGGGCACAAGCCTCATCACACGTCCAGGAGGAGGACAGGTGGTCAGTGGGAGGATGGTCTACAAGCTGACATGACAGGAAGGAGGCCCACCTTAGTTAATCACCGGATGACAGAGGGTGCCCAGGTTGCCTGTGCGCTATTGATCCAGGCGCTTAAACTGTAGCCGTCGAAGAGATGCACCTTCGATTCCGAACCCCCCCCCTTCCGCTTAAAGGTAGAAAGGTGGGGGGGGTCCGGAATCGCCTCGCGTGCCATTGATCCGGGCACTTTGATCTTGGTCATTGAATAGGTGCGCCCTAGATTCCGGACCCCCCCCTCCGCTTAAAGGTAGAAAGGCGGGGGGGGGTTCCGGAATCACATCTGTGCCATTGATCTGGGCGCCACGATCCTTGCCATCCAGACTTGATTTTCATTTAATCATGGGCGCATTAGCACCCCGAACTTAGGACAAGTGGGTTTTAACCCATTCTTTATATTCTGACCCCCCTTACAAGAAATATCGTTAACATTTGGCTCCATGGGGGATAGAGTCATCCCTGTGATGCTCTAAGAACATTTTGTAGATTCAGTGCCTTGCTATTGGGATATGGAGTCATTTATTAAACTGAAAATAAAAACAAAAAACAATATTTACAAGAACAAAAGAGCCGACTGCGGCTCAGAAAAAACATTTTTTCAAGAAATGCCCATTTACTGGGCCACTAAAAACTTCTTTGCCTTCCAGATCCTGCAACCTGTAAGTGTTGTTTGGAAATACTTCAAGGATCTTGAAAGGCCCCAACCAGAGGGCATCAAATTTACTGTGCTTGCCCCTGTCCTGCCTGGGTGCGTCCCATTTGAGTACCAGGTCATCCTGCTCGAATTCTTTCTTTATGTTCTTTCTGTCAAAAACCCATTTGATCTTCTGCTAATGATTATAGGCCCTATCCATGACCTGTTCTCTGGTCTGCTGCACTTCCACCATCTGATGGATCCTTCTGACCACATGGTTGGGCTCTCCTTCAAAGTCTTGGAGGAAATTCGCCACAGATAAGGCAAGTTGAGTGGGGAAAACGACCTCTATTCCATAAACAAGTTGGAACGGTGAGAGACCCAGGGATTTCTTTGTTGTTACCTGATCGGCCCAAAGAGAAAATTTGAGCTTTGAGTCCTAGGCCCTCTTATTGTCCTCCAGTAGATTTTTGATAAGCTTGATTAGGCTTTTATTGGAGGACTCTGCCGGTCCGTTTCCTTGAGGATAGTATGGAGTAGAGTGAACCAGTGAAATTCCAAACTGTTCATAGAACTTGACCAAAGGCTCAGACCTGAAGGGGGCGGCATTGTCAGTGACAATCCTACTTGGGCAGCCAAATTTGGCTATGATGTCTTCCAAGAGGTTGATGATTACTTTGTGAGAAGTGCTCCTGGTGGGGACAACCTCTATCCACTTGGTGAAATAATCGGTCCCAGTGAGGATCCACCTGTGCTGGCCACTTGAGGGAGGATGAACCTCTCCAATGAAATCCAATCCCCACTGCTGAAAGGGTGTCGAAACCACTACCGACTTTAATGGAAGAGATTTGAGTTGCTGCTTACCTGCGAACTTCTGGCATTTGATGCAAACCCTGACTTCTCTGCAGACATCAGTAAACAAAGTAGGCCAGTAATACCCAGCCCATAGGATTTTGTGGGCTGTGGTCTTCCAAAAATGATGACCTCCGCAGAGATTGCTATGGAAATCGAGCATCACCTTCTGGGCTTGCAGTGGGTCCAGAAATCTTAATAGTATCCCCAGAGGGTCTCTCCAATACAAGGCTTGGTCAATGAGACAATATCTGACCGCTTTGAGCTTCAAATCTCTGACCCTACTCTTTCCCAATCGATCAGGGGGATTTAATTCTTGCAGAAAGTACAAGATATCCCTGTACCAGGGACATGCTGCTAGTGGTATGATGGTCTGAGAATTCGTGCCGGATGACTCCGCTTGCTCATTGATGAAGTTAATCCCCAAAGCTTTGCAATTGGATTCAACCAGCATCTTGGCCAAACCTTGCCCCTTTATCATCTTGGTGGGCTTAATCTCCAGGTCAAACTCCAAGATCTTGGCGATCCATTTACCCCTTCTCCCATCTATGTCAGGCTGTATAAGAATGTCCTTCACAGAGGTTGAAGGGACATATGCAGTGATTTTTGAGTGCAAGACATAGATCCTGAAAGCTTTGAGAGATTTCACCAATGCATAGGCCTGCTTCTCCATGATCTCGTACCGGAGTTCAACATCTCTCAATGCCTTGTTGTAGAAAGCAACAGGTTGCTCTCGCCCTTGATCGTTTTTCTGCAACAAGACTGCTGCTACCGAATCATCAGAAGCAAATGAGAAAATCAAGAAATCTTTAGAATAATCGGGACTGATTAGCACAGGCGCCTCAGTCAATGCTTTCTTTATTTGGGAAAAATATTCCCTGGGTTCAGCAGTCCATTTCACTTCATTTCCCTTCCTGAGCATGGCTGTGATGTGTTTTACCAGCTCGACAAAGTTCGAGACGAATCTCCTCAGAAAGTTTACCTTCCCAAAAAAGGCCTGGACTTCCTTCTTAGACCTGGGAAGTGACAGGGTCTGAATCGCTTCTACCCTGCTGGGATCAACTCTCACCCCCTCGGACGATACTATATGGCCTAATAGCCTTCCCTCCTGCATAGCAAACAATGACTTCTTGGGGTTTAAAGATAGGCCATACCTCCGACACTTCAGGAAAAATCTTTTCAAGTGGTAGCGGTGCTCTTTATCAGTCTTGGAGAAGACTGTGATGTCATCCAGATATATCACCACAAAATGGTCCTTCTCCTCGATGAAGGCTATGTCCATGGCTCGCTGAAATGTTGCTCCTGCATTCATCAGCCCAAAAGGCATTTTGGCATACATGAATGTCCCCCAAGGAGTGGTGAAGGTTGTTTTTTCTCTGTCCTCAGGCATGACTGATATCTGATTGTATCCAGAGAAACCATCAATCATGGATATTCTTGATGCACCGGTTACCCTCTGCAGTATGTGTTCCATGTTGGGCAGGGGGTAATTGTCCTTCCTGGAGCTTCTATTCAGGTTCCTGAAATCAACGCAGAGTCTGATTTCCCCACTTTTCTTTCTCACCGGAACCAAATTGGCTACCCACTCAGAATATCTCAAGGGGACAATGATCTGGGCATCCAACAACTTTTTTACCTCTTTCTCCATAACAGGTAGAAGCGTGGGATTTATCTGTCTCAGCTTCTGCTTGAAAGGCTTAGCCTCCTCTTTTAGTGGGATCTTGTTCTCAATGACTGATGTGTCATATGTCTTGAGGTCTTTGTAGGTCCATGCGAACACATCATAAAACTCCTTCAACAACTTAGTATATTCGACCCTCTGCTTCTCAGTCAAACTTCTTGACAGCTTGACGAATTTAGGCTCCTCAGGTGTGCCTATGTTGCACTCAGCTATGTCATCATCATCACCTGAAACTTTCCCCTTCACTACTACATCATTTCCATCAAACAATCTTTCTAATGGGACAAGTCCCCTCAGAATGTAATTGCTCGGTAGTTGAATATTCTGGTGATCAACAATTCTATTTAAAAACCCCCCAGGGTGATGGTCACCTTCCATGTCAGGATCTTCATCTATGTGCAATGCATAAAAGTCATCGATGGATTGGAGGAATTTCTCGATTTCCTGATCATCTTCAAACACCTTCTAGTGTTTGACGTTGTCTAGTACAGAGGGCCTATATTTTATCTCAACATCGGATCTGACCACAGGCAGTGAAGGAACTTCGAGCAAGATAGTTGTGACAGCTAAAAAGTCGGCTGAATCATTTTCCTCCCTCGGGATGTAAGAAATATTAAAGGCTAGGAAGAAATTATCAACTAGGTCCCATACCTCATTCCTATAATTCCTGAGCCGAGGATTCTTAGCCTGATAAATGATTTTTACCTGCTGGATGATCAACTCTGCATCTCCAAACACAGTCATCTCCTTAATTCCCATTTCCTTGGCAGCTCTTAATCCCAGAACCAGAGCTTCATACTCTTCCACGTTGTTGGTGGTGTCAAACTCCAGCTTATATGACAGAGATGTGGTCTCCCGACAGGGTGATATGAATACTACTTCGGCACCTGCACCTATACTGGAGGAAGCTCCATCAAAAAACATATTCCAAACAGAGGTGGTTGGAGGGGGTGTCTCCTGATTAAGAATGGGCTGCTTTCTGACCTGTAAAGGAGCCTCAGGGGCATGGGTGAGCTGTAGTAGACTGGAGCCTAAATCAGTGTCCAAGGCATAGATGGGATGATTGGTAGGGTTGGCTTCATCACTGATTATGTAGGCCAGCTGGGCTTCTCTGTATAGTTTTCTATGCTCCCCTCCAAACACTAGGATAATGGCATATGTGAGGTCCATCTGCAAGGTTCCTCCAAGTCTCTTAATCCAAGATCTTGACAATAGCATGCCAAACTTGGGGGGAACATCAGCTACCACAATATCCATGACCATACTTTTCATGGGTAGCTGAAACAAAGAAACTACCAGGTCCTTGATAACTCCCAAACACTGCACCCTCCTAGAGTCAAAAGAATAGAGGTCATGATATGCTCGGGTGACTTCTAGTCCTAACTCTTCCATGAAAGTTTTGGGCATGAGTTTGTGAGAGGCCCTTGAATCCATAAGACAATTGTGTAGCACTTTATCATGTATGTTCAGGGATGTGTAGAAGGGAGGGGATGAATTATCTCTATCTTCTATCATGGGACCTAGGACAACTGTAGGCCTTTCATCTTGAAGGTTTATGGAGTCTGTGAGTGGGTATGAGGCTTCCGATTTCAACAGCTCAGAGAAGCGTTTTTTGAATTCCCCATGTCTAATTAACTCAGTGAGTGGCACAGGAATTATGATCTTTTGGATCTCATGTTTGAAATTGAAAGAAGATATAGGTCTTGGGGTTTCTCTAACTTCAGGAACATGATTATGGACAATGGGAGAGAGAGGTTGAGCCTTCTTACCTCTGTGAGCGTCTGCTACTTCATTAGCAAGTTTCTCTCTTCTAGTGGACTGCTCAGGAACATTAGGTGTTGCTGCCTTTTTGTCGGACCTTAGGTGGTACCTGCCTCGACCGCCACTAGCTTTGTCTCCCTTGCTCAATTCATTTAGCTGACTATCCATGAGGGAATCTTCATAGGCTGTTTGAGTGAGATGAGGAAAAGGAGGAGTGTCTTCTAAGCAGTGGATTTCAAGATCAAGCTCATCTGTTTCTCTTTCCTCCTCATCGGCCACCATATTGTTCTGAAAGGGGGCCTGAATTCTCTGGTCTTCTCTGTCTCTTCCCCTTTCTCTGTGCATAGTTGGGGGAGCCGCATTATTATTTGGCCTCCTGAAACCTCCTTTATTTTCGGTGTTCTGAGGGCCCTTATACATTTGCTTCCTTTCCACCTTCAATCTCTCCACTTCTTCGGTCAGAAACTTCATCATCTCGGTCAGCTCATTCACTTGAGGGTGGGGCAACGATGGGCCAGAGGTTGAGGCTTCGGGTCTTCCCTTTCTTCTGTTTGTGTCAGCTTTGTTCCTCAGTCTGTCAGCTGCTAATATGTTGGATTCCACTTCTACGATAGCGTCTTGCATTTGAGCTAAGGAGGTAGCTCTTCTTTCTCTTAATAGTAGGCAAAAATTAGGATCAAATGCACCAGCATATGAAATTTGGGCAGAGGCTTCTGAGGGATTTATCTCTGCAGGGATCTTATTGTACATCTTATTAAATATTTTGGAGAAGTCAGAGACAGAATCTCCTTCCATTTTCCTCAGAGACCCAAACTCTGTCATGTAATAGATGAAATCTTTTCTATCTCCCCACTGCCTCATGAAAATGTTATCCAAGGCTTCAATGCCAGTGATAGATCCAGAGGCCAATCCTCTGAACCATTTCCTTACCTCTCCATCCAGGCTCTGGACAAAGACTCTCATCCAAACATCTTCATTCTCGATATTCAAGTTGTCTGCATAACTGTAAAAAGCAGCTAGGTTCTCTTCAGCAGTTACGTCCCCTTCCCTAGTAAACTTGGGCATATATTTCAAATAATCTCCAGTAGGGAGGGGATTCATAGGATGGGGTAGGATTAAAGGAGCATATCTAGAAGCAACTATGGCATCCATCCTATTCAGAGGGGGATTAGCACCAACCATATGGGTATTAGGTAGAGGAGAACTCAGAGGAGAAGGAGTGTGGACGGGAGATGTTGGAAAAGAGGTTCTTGGAGGAGACAACGGAGAAAACAAAGAGAGCTCTAAGGGACCTGAATGTGTAGATGCTTCTCTTTGTGCAGTAGTAGCAATAAAAGGAGGGGTGGTGAAATATTCAGAGGCTTGGGGTCTGTGTTGAGGCACATCTTCCAGGGAGGGGGGAGTGACAAGGATCTCTCTTTCTGATACCAGACCAGGAGGAGAAAACTCAGTAGGAACACTCCCAAAATTTAGAAAATGGGAAACCTCAGAGGAAGGACAACTAGGAAGATGAGAATAAGAAAATGGAGTTCTCACGGAAGGGGCTGGCGTATTACCTGTTTCGGCGATGGAAACTTCCTTTGCAGAGTTCTTTCCCTTTCTGCGCACTGCTTCTGAATCAGCTTCTGGTGTAGCTAAAGGCAAGTGTGGATTAGACCTCGTGTGTCTGCCTCTCGAAGCCACAATTGATAGAGAAGGTTCTCCTCAGTGGAGTTGTCACAATGGAGTCACCAAGTGCATAATAGAAATCTTCAAGTTCTGATATCTGATGCACCTTCAGAATCAGTTGATCTTTGTCGTTCAATCCCGAGGAAAATATTCAACTTCGTCCCTGACAACGACGCCAGAAATGTTAGCGTCAGAAGTCACTCCTGGATTACTTGCAGGAGCAGAGCCTGACACCCATTAGTTTAATGTCACGATTTGTTTAAAGAGGGGTGATCAAATGGAAGCAAACTCGGAACAATATCGTCTCAACTCAGAAACTAGGCCAGGCGTGCACAGGCGAGTGAGGTCTTAGATAAACTTCAAACAATGAGTCGTAGTAAGGGTGAGTAGGGGGAAGAATTGCATGAGAAAAGTGCGAAGGTCTGTCATAAACATCAGGTTTGTAACAGACTAGAGAAGAAAGCATTCGAACGCAAGATCCTCTTACATTTAAACACAGAAGACCAGAGAATACAATAATGTCACAACAAATCCTTTATCATAACATAACTGCAACAATCCACACGAATCATTCGATAATGAACTCTCTGATATAAGATGAAAGCCTAGATGGAAAAGGGAGAACTGTTTTTCATAAAACAAGAAATCTCAAACACAGATACATAACCCAGAGAACTAGAATGTTTGCTGAAACTTTACAGTCGGGAGCTTAGCTCTACCATCGATAGATACAAAAAATGGCGAAAATGCCTTCATATACTCAGAACAACAACAGCAGCGGAACCGAGACATTGCATTGAAAGCTTTGCGTCTGCATGGCTTTTGACAGTCAACATCTGAAAGATCGTACAACTTATGTCAGACACAATCTAACTCTTGACAGTTCCAATGGCGAATCGACATGCCTTTAATTCATTGTCGTTCTTTCCCATTATGGCGGAGGCGATGTCTAACCACCACCAACCGCTTCAATAACTACTTCATCGGGATTGAGGATGGCCCGGTCAACTTGGCACCTTCGGGACGCGGAGGGCCTCCCGCGCTGCCACCTGGAATAACTGACTGGCTTAAAGAATAGGCATGGAGGCCAGCGTGGAAGAAGGGGCATGGGAACAGAGTGATGGGGCCAGAACTGCGAGGGGAAAGAAAGAAGAGATGAGGTGTAAGAGAGGTGGCGGGGGAGACATGTGGTGGAAGACGATAAGTGGAAGGAGCAGGACAAGGCATAATGGGTGCACTTGCGGTAGGAGGTTGTCATGGAAAGAGGTGGGACACGTGGCAGGCGATGGATGGAGGGTGAGTTGGGAAAGGGACCATGTGGACCAAGATAGGGGGAAGCGACAGATGTCGAAAGATGAGGAGAGGGCAGAAGGGCGCAAGCCTCATCGCACGGCCAGGAGGAGGACATGTTGTCAGTGGGAGGATGGTCTACAAGCTGACATGACGGGAAGGAGGACCACCTTAGTTAATCACCGGATGACAGAGGGTGCCCAGGTTGCCTGTGCGCCGTTGATCCGAGCGCTTGAACTGTAGCCGTCGAAGAGATGCACCTTCGATTCCGAACCCCCCCTTCCGCTTAAAGGTAGAAAGGCGGGGGGGGTCCGGAATCGCCTCGCGCGCCGTTGATCTAGGCGCTTTGATCTTGGCCATTGAAGAGGTGCGTCCTGGATTCCGGACCCCCCCCCTCCGCTTAAAGGT